>OOFE01036893.1:0-10196 GCA_900323365.1 Monocentris japonica | reverse complement strand
TAGCTGTGACACCAGTCATTTTCGGATCACCAGCTCACAGCTGGAATACACCCCCCTGTGGTGCCGGGGATCGAACCAGCGACCCTCCGGTCACGGGTCGGTCTCTCTAACCGCTAGACCAACCTGCCGTGTGGCATGCTTCATAATAAGGTGTTACACAGTGCCAAAAACACACATACCCTAAGTTAACCCGCGGGGAGATATTCCTCGTCCGACACCTAAATTCAGAGTTGGGTACGTCACAGTGTTTAATGGGAAGTGAGTGGTACAACTGGGAAAACAACTGGCTAAAATAGCAAGCTACATTTCGCAACTATCCCAAAATTAGAGCTATGTTAAAGTATTATGTACTGTGGTTCAGAGGAAATCAGAAGGAGAGGAGCAGGACGGTGGCAGTAAAACTGTGCTACACCACCCATGACAAATCACAAAGCAGCAATCATGAGCAGTCATGAAGATGACGGGCTATAAACTCAGCTGGTGTACTGACTCAGTACTGAAACTACCAGCCATTACTGTTTCCTCTAAAGCAGAAAGCAGTTCAAATCTCTTCGCACCCCCCCTCTCTCTCTGTCTCTTCCTGTCTCTTTAGCTTTGTCTTTCTCTGTCGACACTGCATCATATTCATTTGAGAATATTTGTACTCCTCCTCCAGTTGCAACTCTATTAATCTCTTGTGCATTGTTGTCGGTGGGGTAAAGAGCATGACTCACAATGGCACTTGGCTGCTATTTGTGCCTCACTATCCCACCGTTCCAGCAATTCAGCCTGAGAGTCTTTGATAACAACAATGCCTTCAGTTTGAGTTACATTTTGAAGGGTACGGTTGTTCTTGGGCTGTATAGTTCCACTACCAAGTCATCTCTCTCTCTCTCTCTCTCTCTCTCTCCTGTTAGACATTCAGGCCAATAATAATAGCTGTTTTTTCCTTCCCTGTCTGTCTCACATTTATGGCCCTTGGGCTGACAGAACAGACAGTCCACTGTTGAGGACGGCATCATGGCCGGCTGGGCTGCTGCTCCCATGAAGCCTCAGGTCTGTGCTCCTCTTACACCCAGCACCACTCCCGCAATACAACACACAGGCTATCACATGACCTCAGCACTGAGGTGGGATAACTCATTTCCAATGCCCCAGGTAACCACATTCAGGTCACTGGGCCCAGGTCCGTTCTCCCTTTCTCTCATTTTGAGTTTCTTTTCAAACAGCATGCTTAATCCTCCCTGGTTACTCCTTTGCACATCATTTTTCTACATAGCTTGCAGGAGCTCAGCATCTCCCTGCCAGGTGCTGCCGTCTCTGCTTAGCTGTCTTGTCTTGTTGCCTATATAGGTTGCATAATTCAGAAGAAAAAGAAAAACTGCAATTGAAACAGCAATACTTCCATTTGTTCTCTAGTTCTCTTATTCTATTCTATTCACTAGATTCAATTCCCCTCTGTTCTATTGAGCCTTTAAATAACTCTTTTCTTTTGTCCGTTATCACATTGTTCTATGAGTGACACGAGGACAAAGGACCTAATGGATGACATACTGTACTATAGTTATTACCGAGGCTTTAGTCCAAGCAATTTCACAAGCATTCCCGGGGCTATCAGTCCAGTCTCAGTGCTGACTGGGATTGCAAAGCTACTGTAGCCACCAATTAATGCCCATTTCTACACAGAGGCAAACACACCGGATGACTAAAGGACTCCCTTCATTTCCAGTCATACTGAGAGAAGTATTCAAGGGCCAGATGAAGAACAATATGTTGCTCCCTCAACATAACACCATTTCTCTAACTTGTCCTTCTTAGCAACACATTCTTCAATCCTATAATACCACAATCCCTTAAAGCCCCACCATGCTTCAAAGCACTTGCACAACCAGCGTACAAATACCCTACACTAAACTGAGCTGGCCACAGCACCAGTTTGAACACAGTCTAACCAGTGGTGCCTCTATCCGTCCTTTGGCCAGTCCTCCTGTGGTCCTTCCTTCCTTCCTTTTTCACATGGTTTGGTAGTAATCATAACTAATCCTCTGAAGGCTTTGCCAGCCTGGCAGAGCTGCAGTAGTGGGCGACTGCCATAGTAACAGCTGGTGTTCAGACTGGTAGGCTGAATGGGACTGGACTTAGTGAGGGTGAGGGGGAGCAGCATTATGGCCATAAGAGAGTTATGGGAGTTATGGGTCCTAGCTAGAGGGGACACCTTGATATTTTTAATTTTAGACTGTGTGGATGTTTTTTTCTGTATTAGCATTTCAGTTAAAAATGGCTTGGTAGCATTAATAGCATTCCTCATTGGTACTAATGGGTACTGCTGGCTGCACCCTAGTGAGGTAGCTTAGGGCTACAAGCACTCATTGGTTTCAGAGAGGAATGCCAACAAGGTATCCCTTTAATACAGTCACGTTGTCTTTGCATCATAGCATATATATCTATTGGTCTGTCTGGGGGAGAGACAGTAGACACAGTATAATCCTGGATTCAGGAGCGAGGGACTGGGTGTTGGAGGGGTTGTGAGTGAGTGTGTGCGTGTGTGTGAGTGTGTATGTAAGACTGTGTGGGTGACTGTGGGTACTAATCGACCCTCACTGTGGGTCAAGACACAGAGAAGTCCACAGTCCTCTAATCCTATTATCCACAGCAATGACAGCTGGAGCTACAAATGTTATTTTGTGAGTGATGCAAGACTTGCAGTACTGTGTATTTGTGTATTTGCTCTTCCGACTTTTTTTTAATGTGTGTCTGTGTCTCCATCAACACATTCTGCCTGGGAGAGTGTCTGCGTGAGTGTGTTTTTGTGTGTTCAGAAGTGTTCAGACACCATTACAGCAATGGAAAAAGTTGCTTCCACTTTCTTGGATGATCAATAAAAAGTAATTCGGTGAAGAGCTGAAAGCAGCTCCTTTGCTCCTAATGATTAGGGGAGGAAGCAGCAGCTCCTTCGACTCACAGAACTCTATAAGTACAGATAACTGCAGGAATCCAATAGAGATAAAGAATTCATGAGCGTACAGCCACAGTGCGTACCTCAAAGTGTACTGCATTTGCTACGTTATCGGCTCAGTGCAGAGCTCACATCCTCAGCAGGAGTCTTGATTTACATTCCTTAAAGCCATCTAAGGGAGTGGAGGGCAAACAAACAAACAGGCAGTGAATCAATGAATGCAAGAGCGAGGTACATCAGTGAGAGCGGGAGGGATGAGAACGAGAGAGTAGAAAAGCACTAAGAGTTAAGCTACATTTGCACTGATGGACTTAGCCCCTGTCCACTGGACAGTATGGATAATGTGTTTGAAAGAGAGAGGGAAGGGGAGGGAGGAAGAGAGGGAGAGAGACAGAGGTGGGGTGTGTGTCTGGTGGAGGGGCAGGAAATGGGACAGCCAGATAGCAGTATTTCATAGAGACCATCAGCATGGACATGTGCAGTTGTTCTGCTCAGTGAGCCTAGCAGTCATCCCCTCCCACAATACAGCCTTGATGAGGTATTTGCAAGAAATACAGGGATGAGAGCGACCAAGCGAGCTCAATTACCATTCTGCTGCGCCGCCGTCCACTCTGACAGGTTAGCCCATAGTCATTACCAGCATGCCCCATTGATCTCAATCAGCTGTCTCTCACCTCCTGTCTGTGGGCCTATCGCAGGCTACAGTAACGATGACTGAACCCTTCACATCGTCAGAGAAGGAGTTCACTCGCATGAAGAAATCAGACCACGTAGTTGCTGAATTATGGCCCAGGGTATTAACGTGGGTTTCATTGATTCAGCCAAGAGGCCATGAACATGTTTAAATGTATCATCTATATGACCAGATAACATGAAAAATGAATTGTATATTACTCATGAGCTATTTCAATGTATCCGTTAAATACATATGCAATGCATCCTTGTCGGGAAAAAGTATAAAATAGTTAGTTCATTAAAAATAGTTGTTGGTGGAGCACCCGGTCAGAAGGTCATATGAAGAGGAGGAGAGGAGCACCTGCTAAACTGTTCATCATTTCATATCTCTAAAGAGGTTACAGTGAAGGTTGAAGTGTTATCATTTGTCAATCAATGACTGCGGTTACCTGACATTCTTTAAAGTGACATAATTTGCTTTCATTTTATTTTGGAAATGGAGACCTACATGAGCTCAGGACAAAACAAAGGTTCTGTGAAAGAGACCAGTCAGTGCAATGCAAAACCTTAGTGTGCATTATGGCCCATATTAGGTCTTGATATGATACCCTGTTTGGGGTTGTATTGCCCTCAGCCAGAGTGCAGCTTTCCAGGAAACACTGAGGGCAGCCTTGCTATTCATGGAAATACAAACTACTAAATGTCAAGGAAGAAGTCATGGAAGGTTTTCAAGCATAACAGCTTGCTTTGACAAATGATTCAACAGTGTAAATAGCTTGTGTAAAGGCTTGAGCTTCATTTGGAGTAAGCTGAATTCTGAGGTTGTGCAAAATACCTCAGGGTGCTTGACAACTTGCTGACCATTGGATTGACCTGTGCTGTACTGAACCACACAGGTTAACAGTTCCCACACTGTGTAGGCCTTGATACAGTAAACTACAACTGTCAGTGGTCTGTGGTTAAAACTGCATGTAGTTCCACATCAGTCAAAAGCGTTTGTTGGTTTCCTCTACTGCACATTTCTTGTGTGCATCAGTACCCACTCAAAGCATTTACAATAACACATATCTAGTGTACATACATAAGAGGAACACACTGAGAGCTTCTTAAAAGTCTATGTGCTCATTAAGTATGTGTACAAGTTTAACCTTGTCACAGGGGTTGTTAACCAAGGCTGATGTTTCGGCTCCTGGCATGAGTTCAACTAAACCGGCACTCAGCCTTTCATTTTGAACATTTCCCTCCTCCGCTGTGTCTTGGGCTGGGCTGGGGTGACACCAGTGTAACTGTAACGTTGTGTAACTCAACCCCTCCAAATTAGACCCGTGCTTCTGACACTGTGACACCCTCCAGGACTCCACCTGAGGGCAACGACCACACGTCAGGTGACCAAAACAATGGGGGAAAAAATTCTCTTTTGGGAAATTGAAACATTAGTATCAAGGATGTGCAGGGTAAACCCACCCAGTATAACCACCTTTGAATTTGTGGAACAGAGTTTACTCACTTTTTTAGGACGACACAAATCTTTCTGATATAAAGTCACACTACACATCATAGTAAGCAGGATAAAACATGTACATTATGTGAAGATAGTCTTGTAATGAGAAAAAGCAAATGATTTGCTGAAAAAAATCTTGAGATGGGTGGCTGTTTACATTATGATGATCACTGACTGGTGATCCTACTTTACCCACCTGTGTATTTACTACTACATTCCAGGATAGTATTCAATACAAAACACAACATATTTGATTAAAAAAAAACAAAAAAAAAAAACATTGTAAATAGTGAGAAAGTATTGCCTGATGAAACCAAAAATGTGATAAGACGTTACGATGGGTTGCCAGAAGGAATCAGTGTTGACTAACCCGTCTGTATAGGCTGTAAACAAGGGTAAGCATCTGGCACTGTTATATCTTGCACTGTTTAGGGGTTCTTGACATGAGGTTTGGGAACCTCTGGCTTAGTGTATGCATCAACAGAGTAGCCTCAACGTAACGGGAAAGCAAAAGTTGGAAAACTTACTTGTAGTTCGTTATTTGCCATCATGTGCCGCTCAGACAACCAATTAGAGGGCGACGCCGGGTGACTTCCTTTAATCTTTGTCACACTTTACCACCGTCAGACCATTGTAGAAAAGACACTTTAAGTCTTCCTAGGCTGAAATAATAGCAGCCAAGCGACGGATGTCCTTATAATTAAAAAACGCAGTCAGCAGTCCTGGGGAATGCGCAGTTGGATGCAGCTGCCCAGTTGCAGGAAAAGCAAGTAAATATTTTGCAACACCATGGCTTGTTTTGATAAACAACAAGTGGCTAGGTAAGAGACGAGATACCACACTATTACCGGTGAGTCTCCTTGGAACAGGATGTCAACTCTTGGATACTCATCTGCTCGCCTGCATCAATCAACGCAGCCTGTCCTGTAATAATCTTCGACCAAGAACTACGAGAGAATTGCTACTCATTCTCTTTGTACACATTCAGAAAAACATCCAGGTAACCATAAACCCGCCAGGATTTAAACCCCAACTCTTCTGGTTATTAGAGGAAAGATGAGACAGTCTTTCCCGTAGCGGTACAGAGAGACTGCTCTGCGGAAAGCTGATAGCCGGTGATGCTGGAGGGGGAAAGTGTCAAGCTAGTTAGAATAACAAATTGGACTTCCGTTCATCACCTTCAGAATAAAACTATGACTGTTGAACGTATTTCAACATTTTTTGACTACTTGAAAGTGCAAAAGTGAAAACAAAGCATGCAATTAAGGAGGGCTCAGTAGTAAATGAAAATCCAATTACTGCTTCTTATTTTTACTATGTTTTAACATGTTTTTTTTACAGCATATATGAATCATCATATAAGCTTATGCAAGATGCCATATATACATGGGTGCCAAAAATATACAAAGAGATTCAAGAAATTCAAACACCAAACTTATGGTGTTTAAAAAAAAAATCAAATCAAATAGGTCAAACAATCATATTACATATCATATTTCCAGGCTGAAATATTTCCTGACTGAAAGGGTGCCCAGAAAGTCACACATTCCATTATATCAACGTATAAATGTTACTTCCACATTAATACCAGTGTTGAATAGACAGAGCATGGGCTGCACTTAGTGCCCCTGTCCTCCCTCTAGGTGCCCCTAATTGTGACAGAAGATGCCACAACCTCCCTCGGTCCCTTGGTAACATCCAATGGTGTCTTGTTAATCTGATTCAGACACCCCCGTCATAATATTTAATTGGCTGGAAAAGAGAATGAAGATAATTGGTTATTCTTTTTTCCACGAGTGACACATTTTACTTTTATTTTGAAGGCAGCATTACCTTAGTTCCGGTATTGTTCTAGCTCTCTCTAGCTGTTTGACGCAGCTCTGGAGAGGCGCAGAGCTCCGCAACGGCCGAGCGCCCTCTTGGTCACGTCTCTTAAATTGCCTGAGACCTGTTGATCAGATTTCGACATTTCATTAGTCGGCTAATGATGAAAGCTAGCACGTTATAAATATCAGTCTCGGGCTCGTTACTCAAAAATGTAATGTTTATCCTCTTTATTCATTACTGATTTCAAAAGTAATAACATTACATCACGCAGTAATCCCTGGGAGAAGTAATTCGTTACAACCAATCGTTGTATTACCGTTTTCTCGTACCTTCAAAATCTGTGCGCTTCTGTGACTGATGACCAAATACTACCAGCTTAGCTTTTAGTGCCTGCGCATAGTTTAGAATTGACAACAATATTTTTTGTCGTCTTTCTTCTGGACACATTCAAAGTAATGGGAATACTTCCAGACGCTGAATGTAAACGTCTCTATCTTTAACCCAAGCTAGCTAGCTAACGCAGTGTGTGACCTGTCCTTTAGTGATGACGAAAATCCGGGGACGGAGATTGGCTTATTAAACTTAAATGTGATATGAGGTTTGACAATAAAAGTAACGTTGCAACAATTCTCTGATTGGTAACTAATATTATTACTGAAATAGTAACTCGTACTGCCTGTTACTGAGAAAAGTGGTGACATGACTGTAGGGCAGCAGGGCTTCATCTTGCTCTGATGGGGTGAATTATCCCAAATTTGTAAAGAGGCCTATATTCCATAGTTTATTCATGAATGTTTTACCAGACATTTTGGATTTTGTTTCCCCAAAAACCGTTGAAAAGGTCAAAATTCTGTGGCACCACATTTCTTTCTTTCTGCACCAAATGTTTTGCTATTATTTTACATCCTTTTACCTCATCATATAAAATATCCTTTTCACCTCTTCCTTGCCACCCTTGCTCTTGTTAGGCTCCTTACCTGAGTTTCTTCTGCTCCCACCTCACCCTTGGCTCCCCTGCCAGACTCTGTGTTCCCGTGCCTCCGGACACTGGCCTCTCTCTGGACAACAAGACCATACGGTGATGCCAGCATTACAGGGGATTCATATCCGGACACCCTGGCCACTGAAGAGTCTCCCAATGATGTGCTACCATCCTCCATCTGTCCAGAGAGGTATTTAGGCTCTCTGTTTTATTTTCATGTTCAGTATGGTCTTTCATTAATAGGAAATTTTTAACAAAAAAATGAACTTCCAATATGTTAAATTATGTTATACTAGCAAATTGACGGCAGTCAAGAATTAGAATTCTAGTTTTTCCAGGGAGATATGTAGTATCTTGAAGAAGTGTTGTTTGTTTGCGCAGCGTTCCCAGTATTAACAGCTGCAATCTGTAATTGAATTCCTCCGATCCCTGAAAACTGCATTGGAGCAGCAGAAACGAGCAGGGCCATCCAGAGGAGAGGGATATCTGTCATTGGAGGTACAGTATCCAGTCACTCAACCACTAAGCTCTCCTGCTCAGACCATCATCTGTGACGGCCTCTACTCACCCACCATCTGATACAGATCACTTCAGGACAGTTTCCAATTACCATGCACCCTACTCTCTGAAAACAGCCCCCGAACCATCTGAGACCGTCAGATTGGAGAACAGAAGCCCCAGTTTCCCTCCAGACATAATTTCTCAGTTTAACTCTTCAGAAACACTCCGATAGCCCAAAGTAACCTTTGCCAATGCAATTTACCTCCACTCTGGCCAGGGGGGAATCCTTAATCTTAATTTAAGTGACTTTACCGAGTTGATTGGATGGTAGCACCACCTTCTTTGGGCCCATCATCTTTTCTTATTTCTCCCCCTTGCCCACTGCTTTACTCCCTGCCCTATCCCCCGCTGTATGCAAGGACACCAGAAAAACAAGCACTGGCTTGGTTGCTTTTACCATTTGTTGAACTGGTGTTGTTTACTTACTAAATACCTTACCAAATGAATTCTGTTCATTTCATTATTCTTACGTTGTTAGTATCAAGGTATGGCAATGGCCGAAGTAGTAATAAGAAAAATGCAACGCAGCCGAAGACTGTTTGTTTCTGGGCTGCTGTCCCTTGTTATCTGTCTCCCTCTTGTTTTTCCTTGTATAGTCATAGATAAAAGCAGTCTGATGTAAGATTTCAAGCTATTTTTATTTAATATTTCAAGGACTGATTTTTCACACTTCATACTAATAATGGTTTATACAAGACAAATACATTAATAGTGCATACAAGTCAAACCTTTTCTCCAATACAAAAAAAGTCAATGACAAACACGTTCACAAATCAAATATCAAAATATTTATCATGGAAACACTTATTTTGTATACATGGTTGTATTATAATAAAATTGTCAAAAATTCAATGGGGAGGAACTCGAGGCACAGCAGGCCATATTGTTAATACAGTACTGATATAGGCCCACATAGGTCCACTCCCATAACTGCATGCACTATTACTGTTGTGCTTGTTTACACACAATGATGGGATGTTAACTCTTGATGAACCATATATCAGTATTAACTGCTGGATATGGAGAACATAACAATACACAGCAGCAGAGGATGCTTTTTAAAACACAAACATAATGTCACAGAGCATGCATAGTGTAGCTGTGGTAGACTTTGGCTGATTGCCATTGTTCAATGATTTAGAAAACTAGATTCTATACATGCTGCCGTTAAACTGAAATGAGCTGCCATAAACAGCATCACAAATATTGAATAAATAATTTTGGATGTCCCATTTGAAATAGTTTCTTATCCTGACAACAGCAGCAGATAACAGCAAAACACAAATCTAATGATTTATTGTAAATCAGTATTATAATAACTACATACTGTATACTGCGTTAGGTTAGAATTTCCCTCACTCAGCCAATAGGTGGCAGTGTTGTTCTTTACTTTAGTGATCTCAGACTAACCTGACCTAAATTATGGAGACAAAGACAAAACACAGGTGCCTTTTCTTTAGACACAATATATTAAGAAGTGCTCATTTATACCTGATTTTTCTGACATAAATCATAGTCAACTAATCAAATATGTTTCTAAGTTTGTAAATATTGCACAAATCACAAATTGCACAAAAGTAGAGCAACAGAGGAAATATTAAAGCAGTGTGTTAAAACTCTTAAGTCTGTTCCCAAGCAGTCTATTGAAGGGAACACTTTCTATTAAGGATGGGTGTGAGTGTTGCTACTTCAGTATGCCCCCTCCCTCACCCCTC
>OOFE01036888.1:29921-43257 GCA_900323365.1 Monocentris japonica | reverse complement strand
CCCTATGAGCCTGCATCCATCCTGTTCCTGTGCATCCTGTTCCTGACTAAAGACTAAAGGCCACCAGGGTTCCCAGGCTCCTATATACTGATACTGACTGTATGCATATAGTATGTCGGTGGGAGTGTGAGTGCATGTATGCATTTAGGTGGATACATGCACACTCATAATGTATTTAAACCTCTCCCTTCCCAGGTGCTCTGTGCCAAGCACTTCATTAGCCCAAACCAGCAGATGGAGACTGATGGAAACAAGCTTTTTGAGCTTCATTCTTTGTGACTTGTTGCTCATTAACATCTAATTGTGTGTCAGGAAGCATAACTAGCAAAGTACAGGCCATAGTGCAGTTATTGCTCAACAAGCTCTTTGTCTTGCGACTGTGTGTGTGTGTGAGTGTGTCTGTGTGACACATCTTACACCCATTTCCATTGCTGAGGCAACATTTTTGACAAGGTTCTCCACAAAGACATTCTGTCATGCTGCCTTTGACCTTTGACCTTTAGGTCCATATGATTGTGTTTCAGTTGACTTAAAGTAGATTTCATCTCAAACATGTCCTCTCATGCTGAGCTAGCTTAGATGATGGTAAAAAAAATTGACTTCTCTGGGTGGAAGTATTCCCACTACTACTATTTTATCCAGTTAAAGGATGACAAGAACATCGGACATTGATGCTGTTTGGTTTCCATATCATTCTTAGGAGAGGAAAATGAAGGGAAGGGAGGATACAATTACTAATTTTGTGGGAGTAATTGAAAAGCAGTATAATGTATAGTGTAACAAATTACTGCTCCCAGTGAGGAAAAATTAAGTAATAATCTAGGTTTTGATGTAAGTAATGAGCCCGGCATTGGCTTGTTGCAAGTTGGTCATGTCAAGAGTTTTTCACACCACACATGATAATAGACTAAACTAAAGAACCCAAATATAATCTTGAGTGCCACATCTCTGACAAATGATGAGCCTTTTGGAGGTTTTTATCAGTTAACTTTTGCAAATTACTGTGGTCTATTGCTTCCCGGGAAAAATCCTAAAGAAAAATATTAGTTTTTTGTTTCCGGCAGCAGCAACAGCGGTTTGTTTGGTTTAGAATAGAAGAAGAACTGGGTAGTTAGCATGAGCAGTGATAGCCACCATGGCTGAACAGACAGAGAAAAGGGTGCCACCTACAGAAACTCAAAGTTCATCAACAGAAAATCCAAGGAAAAGACGTTACAATATTGGCCATACTGTTTGATTGACAGATGATCTCTGGGAAGTGCAGTGTAAAAACACTACAACAATGACTGCTTCGCACCAAAGATGACAGCATATCAAAAAAATAAAACAAGGAACTCAATGATTACCACTTTAAGTCTTTTCTAACCAGTTGACTGGCTTTCACTCCAGTCAGGGAAGTGAGGCGGGAGGACTGTTTAGCCGCAGGAGTCAATGGTATGGTTTCAGATTAAGAGTGCCCCACATAGACTTCCCTCGAGATCCATATCACACCACTCTCCTCTGACTAAAATCCTCATTATTTCTCTCCGTCTTACTGCCTGTTTATGTGTCCCTCTCTCTTCCCTCTCCATCTTTGTCTTCTCATTTCTGTGTCTCTCTGCCACCACCTCTCTCTGTTGCTCTCGCTTAATTTCATTTTACATTTACATTTTAGCTGTAAATGTAATGGTGGTTTTATCCAATCTGACATCTAGAATACCTGGCCTGCTGTGTGTGTGCATGTATGTGTTGCAGTACCTTGGTTAATGAAGGATCTCTCTTTCTGTCTCTGTCTTCTCTCTCTTCCTCCCTTTGTTGACAGCCAGACTGTAATTAATAATCCAAGAAGGGGGTCATTGGTCATAGACCTCTCCTGGACACAGTCTCACTTCACTAATGTGGGTGTCTGTGTGTGCAATTCTTTAAGCAGAGGACGCAGTGACCTGGCATACTGCTGATAGACAGGGTCACTGCCTCGGCCGCACCACCTGCCCCTGCAGTCACTCACACACACAGTCACTGATTTCCTGGTATATTATCATCAACTACCAATATCATTCTCAGCTCTCGGTGTATGCTTTCAACTGCAGCCAAAGTGCCAACAGCAGATAATTGCATTTGATTGTATTGTATTAGCTAGCGCTGGTCAATTGGAATCAATACTGCTGCTGTCACAGGGCCCCAGGTGAACAAGACGTAAAGGAGAAAATCAGGTGTGACAACATCTCTTCAATCACCAATAGAGCTGCCTCTTCTCCCTTTCACACACTCGACCAATTATTGATCGCTGATAGGGGGAGAAAATTGATCTCCTCTCTCTCTTACTCTCTCTGATATGTGACTTAACATGGTCAGAGAGCAAAAGGTAATCAGAGGAAATGGGTGATAGACGGAGTGAAGGAAACGTAGAGGAGGAGATGGGTAGAGAGAGTTAAGTGATCCAAAGGAGAGTCGAATTGTCTCTAATTGAAGGTGTCTGGGGGCTCTGGAGTAATCAGAGAGAGGAAAAGCCGATCTCAGCTCGGATAAAGCTATTAGCAGCTTCTGAAGCCAGTGAGGATTCAGTGGTAAAAGCCGTCAGAAACAGTGGTACCCAATTAAAACCTACAGCGAGGTGGTTTAGATGGTCACACTGAGACATTTCTGCCTATGGGGTGAGTTGGAGTAATGGGGTAATTACACTCTGAGGTATGACAATGCAGGATAACTTGAACATTTTAAATGACTGAAATTATACAAAGACTATAGATTGGTTTTATAAGTGAGGGAGAATAAATCGATAACTTGTTTCTACTTTTTGTAAGGAATCACATCAAATGTGTATTTGATTTGCACAGAGGATGATTGTGCCGATTGAAACAACCATATTTGGATGTCTTGACAATCGGTAGGGAAATCCCTGATATGAGGGACCGATGGTCTGCCCAGATTATAAGTGTGAAGAGTTTAAAGATTCAATCTTAACCAATCGACTCACAGACTGAGCAGAGTTGCCCCGATTCATATCAAACACGTTTGATATTTACTCCTGTCCTACAATCAATGAAAGTTACTAGCCTAACTACCATTACCTTTTTCCTGATGAAGCCTATTCCAGCCACGGCTTTACCCAAATTCTCTTTTTGTGTTTTTTCTTCTTTTTTTTTTAAGTGCATATTCATGCATGTTGCATCAATGTGCATATTAAAGTCCTCCACCGGTATTGCCCTTCAAATTTCTAAACCTCTCAGGAAGCATTTCAAAAAGCGATGCCTGATTATTTCCACCCATCACAGCCAGGGCGACACAATCAGCTGTGTCTTTTTTTGATTGGTTTACAAGGTTTGCCTTGATGCCTGATTTACTCACAAGGCCTTGTCTGAAGATGTTCATATTGTCTGTGAGGTCAGTGGAGGGTGCCTTTAATACATATTGATTTGGATCACACAACTTCCTGTCAGAAGAGAGGTCCCTACATCAGTGACTGTGACAGTAAATTGGCACAGAATGCTAGTATTTATCATTTATCATTTTGTGGCTGGTTGTACTGATACTGTATTGTCACATGCCATGGACATATTGCACAACAAGCCAGAGAGGCCCTTCAAGGAAGTCATAAATCTGACCTTGACATGACCACTACTATGTGGAGGTAGTCTATAGGATGTACCATGTAAGCTTAGTACAGAGAACCAATCATGAGAGACTTCTTTGTTTCCAAAGAAAAAGATGATAGTGGACTGATTTTCAGGGAGAGAGAGCATAGAGAGATTTTGACTTTCTGTGGGATCAAGTTATCTCTCTCCAATATATCTGTATACAATATATTTTTGCACTTCAACCTATCAGTGTTTTGTGTGTTATTTCAAGAGTATTGAGTGCTTACAGGCAATTTTCCACGACATGACGTTTCAGAAGTCAGCAGGATAATCTTGTTATATTGTTAAGTGTGTGATACCCCATCCTTGCCCAATTGTATATTTACAATTGAAAGAAGTGTGATAGTCAATGTCAGATAGATGATATTCAGGGGTGCACATAAGTGGTACACCAGTACGCATGCGCGGCTGAGATTAGGAGTGTGCGGTTGAAATTTCATTAGATGAACTAGTGTGGAGTGGACATGACAGGGGAAACTTCAAGCTGCGAGGCGAAAAGGAAAGACATTTTCTGTCAACCTGGAAGCAACAGTTTTGGGTGGAAAATGACAAATCAATTCACGCAGTGTTTTGCAAAGTCTGTTGGCAAATTCCCGAATAAAGCGGATGGAGGAGGGTCATATTATAAAGGAACTGCAAATTATCGTAAATATTCCCTCGATGTCGCGATAAGAACCAACAGCATCCAGCCTGTTTTTAATGTATTAGCAAGGTGGATGAATGAAGAGACATACCGGCAACGAGAAATGCTTATTAACACAGCATGTCACACTGTGAACAACTAACAGCCTTTTGTCGTTACAAAAAAGCTATAACGGAGTGGACATGAGATCTCAGTATCTAACGGATGTGGAGATCTCAGCATCTCGTGTCGAAGGCAAATGTGTGTGTTACTGTGTGTGTGAGAAAGGGAGAGACAGACAGAGAGAGAGAGAGGCAGAGAGACGAGACAAGACAAGCCAAGCCACATATGTTGGTACTCATTTGAGAATTAGAGCAGAAAAATGATGTGCACCCTATTCCTATTTCTCTGCTTTCCTTACACCTTGGTATTCATGCTGTGCCCTCAGAAGAGCCCTAACACAGAATGATTGGGTCTTGTCAGCCGGCAGGAAAGTTAGACCATCAAAGATAATTGCATGCTAATGTTCAATAAGCCTTGTAAGTCGCTGCAGATAAGTGTGGCTGCCAAACAGCCTCGCCAGGGGAAAGCACATCTAATCCCTTGGCCATGTCATAGGAAAATGAATACTCAGCTCCTTTGGCCAGCTGCTTCCAGCGTGGCAGTTGAAACAATTACAGAACGAACCACCCGAACACAATTAATGGATAACTGAGGATCCGCCCAGACATATACTTTTTAACAAAGATGCATCTGCCCACCGTGTTTTTTATTAACGCACCACTAGCTCTACAAACAATTAAAAAGAGTGTTTGGAAGGAGTGGGTTGTTTTGTTCAAGTTCACTGAATGGTGGTGTTTATGCTGAGGGACCTTGTTGTTTCAGCACTCTAGGTATTCATCACCACCAGGGGTCGATTTGGAAAAATTGACTAAATGCATCCTCCTTAATTAAAATATGCAGCAAAGTCAGCTAGATCAGCCATGAAACAGATCATGTGTCACAAAACCAACTTGATGGGCTTCTTTGCTATTTTTTAGTGAGCCTTTAAATTGCAAACTGACCCTAAGACAGACCTTAGGACAGATGCATTAATAATAATAATTAATATTTTGGACATTTCAGTCTACATTTGTCAAGATCAGAATAATATTTTGAATGTGTGTTAAGGCATATTCACATGTACTAGGACTTTGCCTGGATGAGTTGGTCTACATTAGTCTTGCAAGTCAAATAATGTCATGGCTTGATTGCAGCTTGACACACATCACACTACGCTGTCTCGTAGGAAGCTAGGAATAAGGTGGGCTTGAAAAAAAAAACCTTGTGATGGTATTAGTTTTGAAGACTGCCCAGTCCATCGTGAACAAACTGGTTTATCACAAAGTACTTTATAGAAAACAGAGGACAGAGCTACTGATATCAACACTATATTATAAATCAGGGGATAGTAAATCCAGGACACTGGACAAGTGCATCACACACTCCACAAAAAGCAAGCAAAGATAGGTTTGTTAGGGAAATACTCTGCAGTCATCCAGCAGATTTGTAAGACAGTGGTGGTTATGGAGCACCACGGTGTTGGGACATTTCAGCCAAAACATGTCTGAGCAGTAAGCGGTACATCAGACATAGTGGAGGGGAAAAAAGGGCAAATTGAAATGCATAAAAGGAAGAACAAAGTAACTGCATAGATTCTCCTTACAAAGACAATAACAAGATAGGGGAGAGCTTCCTGTGCAAGCTGCTCATTAAAGACTACCATCCTTACCAGATAAACAAACTTGAGTTTGATTTTATTCTTACAGTTGTTTTTAATATCAATTGGCGTGACCATGCAGACAACACATTGATTGGTTTGACTAGTTAGCATAATTCCAGGAGTAACCCCCCAACATGAAATCATCAGAACACACATCATACATTACCTCTCCCCATGGATCTCTGCTCTAATTAGCTATTTTTAAAATGTGACTTCATTATTTGCATCAATTACAGGCCTCCGTAAGCTGTGCCAGAGACCTGTTCATGCTGTTGCAACTCCTTGGTCACTGATAGAGGTCGATAAGGTCATAGCTTATTTAACGCCCCTTTAACATTCGCTGTCAAATAAACCAAATGAGGGAATTTAGGGCCGGATATGAGAGTTCAAGATCAGGATGTGCCCACATTTTGGGAACTATTTTCTCTCTCTCCCTCTGTCTTTCTCCTCCTGGATGATATATAACACACACACAAACACACATACATGTACAAACACATGTACAAAGAAATGTGCACGCACACACTGCTTTTCCTGAACCACTGCAGTGCCCTGCAATTTGACAATATATCGCTGAGTGCATTATTGTATTATACAAGATGTATTTGCACTCTCCTTTAATAAGAGCATAGATTACAACCAACAGTGAATTCACTATCCGCATCCCGGCTGCTTGCTTTGCCTGCTTGAGTGTTAACCTATATCTTTTTAAGCATCAGCGCCTGGCTATTTACTTTCATCCACTAAACCTTAAAACAAATTTTAGTCGATCTGGGGCGTGATGAAGGGGTGGTCCCGCTGCAAATGAAAGGTAATCCAATGGAAGGGTACAAGGACAGCAGAATCAGAATCAACTCCTCTCAGTGTGTGGTGCAATAAAAAAGCATAGCAGACATGAAACGTCTTTTTGCGCTTTGGCCAGCACTTAAATATAAAACACTCAGGGCTGCAACTAATGATAATTTTGATCATTGATTAATGTGTTGACTATGTTCTTTGATTTCTTTGATATTAATTTCATTATTTGTTTCTTTGTTTCATTAGTCATAACAATAAGAAGAATGAATCAAGCACCTTAAAATTCAAAGCCATATTGAGTTCTCATGTGTTTGAGGAGCAGGTGGAGAATACTGTCTGTAAAGATTTCTGATAACTGGGGAGAAAGTCATCCATACACCTTTGTTTGTTTTTAACTACTACCTGGTGCTTTCGTTTTAAATGTTGATGTAGTGCTACTGTGGAAGGCCAATTATTTTTTTGCGTCTCACTGGTCCAGTTGCATTTTAAGCCATCTTCAATGAAAAAAATCTTTTCTTTGCCTCTCACCGGCATGTTGGTCAGCTAGACATTTCAAGTGGCACTGACACCCAAGGCTTCCTTTGAGCATTGCATCACTGACAGTCAATATGACATATCTTGTGCATATAGCCTGAAAATCTATAAATGATGGCACGCGTAAAAATGTAAAAATCCACATCAATGAATTGGAATAAAGGCTTTTGTCAATTATGCCAATTAATAGTTGCACCCTAAAAACACCTTGGCTCTCTAGTTAAACAACTGCTCTGGGAATGTTACAGTTAGTGGTAGGAAGATTGTATTTACTATCATTATATTATTGATTTTGTTGGTATTTTGTGTATTTAAGAGGGGTAAACACAGTGTGTTTCAAATAAATTTGACAAGCAGCAAGTGTAGCTTTTTAAAATGTGAATAGGGTGGTAGCAGAAAGCTCTCTGTGCAGGAAAAAAACGTGAAAGAGCAATACAAGTAATCTTCCATGAATGGCTCAATCTGCAATCTAAATATAAACTAGAAGGCAATTGGAGAGTGCAAAGCCAACGCTGAACAATTCTCCAATTTGCTTTTGGACGCATCATTCCTATCACTAAAATGTTAAGGTAAATTGATTTCTTGACCCTGCAAACATCCCATATCTGAATCACCACCAAAATCTCATCAATCAATCACTGTAGACCTGCATTTTGAGTTAAATTGGATTCAGAAAAAATGCAAAAGGTGAAGGCATCTTCTTCAAAATTCTGTGGTTAACAACTGCATTGGACCTTTAAGAAGTCAGACTTCACCAGCGTTCTTAGAGGCTTTGCCCACAAGCAATGCCTCCAGATAGCTGGATTTGGGGAAATGCATGCGTGTTGAGCCTTTACTGAGGAAAGACAGTAGTTTAGTATGCTACACTTGTTGTCAAAGAGTTTACATATTCCAAATCGTATAAAAAATAGTTTTAGAACCCTGTTATAAACTAGGCTGCTTATTGACAACCACAGAGGCACTCTGGGTAGGAGTGATGAGAGACAGTGATGCAATCAGACATTTCTTCAGATGTCGCCAGCAGCGCCTTTCATGTCATCTTGAAGTCTCACACATAAACACTAGGCCTGTCTACCTGTCAATATGTTCCAGTGGTTTAATGGAATAAATTACCTGAGCATACTGACAGCAGGAAACAAGTCTGTAGCATGTAGCGTGCAGGGTCCTGGATGACAAATCATGACACTGTCTGACAGATTGAGAAAAGAGATACCTGGAGATGCTCTACCTGTAGAATAAAGATTTATGTGTTTGAAAGGAAGATGGAAGAGGATTATATGTGTTTGCACCAGCCAGCCAAATGGGCCTAATATTGCCCATGGTCTCATTAAAACTTAGTTTTGGAGTTTGTTCATTCTCAATTTGCAATAAGGTTAGTGACCCCTCTGAAATTCCTGACATCTACTGAACATCTCAATCATTTCACAAATTTCAATTCATGATCAAGAAGACTTAAAAGGTACAAAGACTTTTGTTGTTGTTCTTTAATATTCAATTAAGCCAATGCTTATAGCCATCATCACTTGCTTAATTTTTTTGTTTGGAGAAATCCCATTGCTGGTTGAATATTTTAAGCATTGCATGGGTGCCAGCATTCCTTCTAGGTGTTTCACTTTTCTGATTTTTAACCACATAGATTTTCTCTGGTACTTTCTGGCCTGCTGGGCCCTAGCCAGCCTGATGAGCTGTCTACTCCCAAACTCATTTTCCCAGGAAAAGGAAGAAGGGGCCCCTGGAAATTGACTGGGATGAGCCATTAATACCAACCCACCCCATCCCCTTGCACACACAAACACACATGCTTGCACACACACATATGAAGACACAAATATATATATACACACACAAGCACAAACCTCATGCACACACACACACGTGCAACCACTCATATCTTCCACCTGTGGCACCTGGTCCACAACCCTGCTGAGAAATCATTTCCTGGGTAAGCGAGCGAGGCAATTCCGTTGCAGTGAGGAGGAAAAGGGTTTTTTATTTTAATCGGGAAAAATGGGAGGCAGGGAAGAGTTACCAGTGGTAGCAGCCAGGATAATTGATGGCGACTGTTTGGATACAAGATTAAGATTCATGGTGGGGACCACACATGGGGGCTGGAACGCAATATGGGCCGAAGGCATGAAGGATACAAGGCGACACTTTGAATGGCCTGCCGGCGTAATTGATGGAGTGTCATTGCAAATGCAGTGTAAAAAAGAAAAAAAGATCAGAAAGCATTTCACTCACTCCTGGCATGGAGGTTCTATACAGCAACACCTGGGCCCCAGCTGAGGAAGGGAAAGACAAAAAAATAGGAATATAGAGAGAAAAACAGGGTTTTGGAAGCCAAGAGGTTAGGGAACAGGCTTGTGACTGGAATGTTGCTTTGAATCCCTGACTGGATGGGAAAAGGTGGGTGGAGAAAGCATATGAAGGCAAGGCACTTAACCCCCAGCTGCAAACAGTAGAAGACTGTGGTTGTATGGGGTAGGTCTCATGTGTGATGTGTATAATGGTATGGATGTGAAGCAGGGTGTTGCTGAAAAATAGCATGGAGTTCAGTCAATTTCCCCTGGATAAATAAAAGTTAAAAAAGGATAAGTCCGGTATTTTGGGGTCTAAATGACTAATAGGTACAAAAAGCTTTGGAATTGGTCCAGTAGATCACCTCAGCCGGCAGCCGCGAAACGGGCTGCAATGGCTGCAACGTAATCCTTTGGGGCAACTGCGCCCGATCAAAGTATGTCCACTAAAAGTGCTTGTTTTTGCCACTGCTCAAGGATCCCTACAGAGATAGACCTTTGTTTAACCAGAAACAGAAGTCTCTCTCAAGGAGAAGTCTCGCTCTGAAATCTAGAAATCTGAATAGTAGGAGAGATAGAGAGGGGCAACAGGCAGAGGAGGGTGAACCAGCTGCTGCAAGGCCACAAAGCTCGGGAAACTCGAACTCCTCTCTCCAACTCTGACTCATGTTTCCACCATCCTCTTCCTGCAACAACTCACCTCTTGCGAGATTTCAGAATGAGACTTCTCCTTGAGTGAGACTTCTGTTTCTGGTTAAACAAAGGTCTATCTCTGTAGGGATCCTTGAGCCTGTCAGTGGCAAAAAGCACTGCCGGCTGAGGTGATCTACTGGACCAATTCCAAAACTTTTTGTACCTATTATCATTCTAAAAAAGAGAAAGACAGAGAGAGAAACAGGGATCACACAATAAGGCAAAATAAAATCTGAGATAATAAACCACCACATTCTAACATCCATTTGGTTTCACAATGCACCTCTTGTGACACCATGAATACCTGTCAGCCCCTCCTCAGGGCCACTGTTTGATGCTGTGTGCATATGAAGACAGATAGCTTCCAGAAAGCCACCTATAGAACACGTAATATGACATGAATATCAGTGTGACAGGTATGGAGAGTCAAAGGTTGCTAATCTAGCAGCGAAGTGAAGGCTCCCGTTCCGAAGATATTTTCCCCACTAAACTGATAGATTATGATTTATACCCTGATGGTAGTGGTTGACATATCTAGGCACTTACCGTAGAAGCTGGAATACAAATGGGGATCAAAATCGTGGGGAGATGGGAAAATACGGGTCAGACTGACAGGGACTGATAGGAGACAGAGGTAGAGAATCAGATGTTAAAGGTTGTACATGTAGCATTTTAACATCAATAAATCATTAGCAGGTTCATTTTGACACATTGGTGGTAATTGCCGTACACAAACAAGACCATCGCCTGTAAGGTTGGCAGCCTCTCCTGGCCTCTACGTTGCATTTTACATCGTGTGCCACGTAGTTGGATTTCATGGGAAATCTGCTGCACGGCTTTACGGCACAAAGGGAGATTGCTTTATGGCACAAAACAGGAAGAGGATGCTGTTTTCCCATGCAAACAGAGTTAAAACTTTCATAGTTTTTTGCAATGGCAGATGGTGGAAGGAGTGACAATGGAAGGACTAACAATACCACTGGCATGAGATAGAGACTACCAATCGCCTTGACTATGGTCTTATTAGTTTACAGTAATTATACTAAGGTATCACAAAAAATTTGACAGTGATATATTAATGGTTAAAAATGCTAACAACCTTTAACAACAGTGTTGTGTGCTTCATAAATTTGCAGCGTATTTCCCCTAATAGCTGGATTATGCTAAAAACATGCTACAGTGGGTGGGATAAGATGGAGCATGGAAAGAATAGTTGTATGGATTATAAGGTAGTGATATACAGCTCCCAGGCTTTTCTCTGCATCCCGGGTTTAGTGTCTGGAAAATATACGGGATACAGCTTACACACGCACACATGCAAAATCAGACATACTGATAGACTGCTGCCTTTGCTCTGAAAGGAAGTCCTCTTTTTTTTTCTTTTTTTAACACTTTATTTTTTTATGACCTTTTTACAAGCTGCCAACAAGATTTTCAGCAAATATCTGTCTTCTCCTAACACAATATCTCCTATCATATTACCAAAGTACAGTACGATACATGACCTAGGTATATCATAGCCCAGAATTTTGATAATAACCATATGAACATTTTCCCAAATCTGTACAATTTTAGCACAAAGTCAAAATACATGGGAATGGTCTACATTTATTGCCCCATATAGTCTCCAACATGGTTGTGCTATAGACATGTTTGCTCTTAAAGAATCTAATTACATTCTTCCAACAGTGTTCTCTTCAAGTATGTGAGGATGTTGTAGACTGCTGTGTTCTCCAAATATGCAACCATTCATCTTCTGCAATATTCACACCTAGTTCTTTTTCCCATTTCATTCGTTACATATAATGTTGTGTTTCCTCTTCTTTCCAGTAGGTGCTGATATAATGTAGATATTATTCTATATTTCTTTTAAACTCCAATTATGGTTCTAATTATTCCATTTTTATCTAAATTTACATTGCACTGTCATAAAAGTCCCTTAATTGCAAATATCTGAAGTAGTCTTGGTTGTTTAATGTATATTCTTGTTTCAGCTCCTGGAAACTCATAACATTCCCATCTTTTATTACTGTGCATAATGCTGTTATACCACTTGGAATCCAACCTCTGGTCAAGAGTGCCAGTCATAGGCTATCCATCGAAGTAGTCTGAGTTCTTTCTCTAATCTATATTTTTGTACTAAATTAAGCCACAATTCTAATGTAAATCAAGTAACAGTATGTACCTGTTCAAGTAGATCCTTTGCTACATCTCTGTCTCCACTGAGGCTTTGAATTTCCCTTCCTTATACATATCGCTCTAGGTTTTTCCATTTTGCTTCATAGTCCTTAGCACACCAATAAATTAATGATCTAATTTATGCTGCATGAAAATATTCCCTAAGATTTGGTAACGCCATACCCCCTTTATGTTTCCCAATCTGTAATGTTTCAAATTTGACTCTAGGCCTTTGACCATTCCATATAAACCTTGAAATAACTTTATCCCAGGCTCTGAATTGTTTCTCAGGGATCATGATTGGTAGTGACTGAAATAAGTAGAGGAGTCGTGGAAGTATATTCATTTTTATAGTTTCTATCCGTGAACTAAGGACAGCCCACTTCTCAATATCATTCCTAATGTCCTGATCCACTTTGATATAATTGGCTTCATATAGTTTATCAATTTCTCTTGTAGTAACCCCGAGGTGTGTCATTGTTTTAGAACGCCAATTCAAGTTGTATTTCTGTTGTATAATTTTGGATGGATAGTAATTTATTGTTAAAATCTGTGTTAGCTAAATTCAATTTATATCCAGAGTAAAAGCCAAACATCTCAAGTTGATTGAATAATATACAGTCCCTGACAAAAGTCTTGTCGCTTATCTAAGTTGTAGGAACAACAAATAAAAACTTGACTTGTAGTTGATCAATTGGAATCAGAAATGGCTTATATGAAAGGCAAAGGCCTCTGGATGATGCTTATTATACCAAAATAAAGTCTTGAATCATTCATTGAGTTTTATCATTTAATTAGGACAGAAAGGTCAGATTTGGCTTGGACAAAAGTCGTC
>OOFE01036888.1:0-10077 GCA_900323365.1 Monocentris japonica | reverse complement strand
GGGGGGTACTGCAAGCAGAAAGGAAGGGAAATACAGATTAACAGAGAGAAAGAAATCCAGAGGAGATAGGTTACAGAGGGGAAGTGTGGTGAGAGAGTTAGACTGGGAATTGCATTGAAAGCTAAAGAGCAGAGAAGAGGGGCACGCTTTAGTGAACATGAAGGAAATTGATGAGTCCCTGGAAGTCTTCTCTCCTCTCTGATGTCTGAACTGATTTTCTGCAGCTTGCCTTTACTTTTCCTCTCTCTTACTTTTCATCATGTACAATACCAGCTAGAGGGAAGGCTGTATTGGAGTCAAATCCACAGTCAAGTCTAGATTGTGATTTTAGTGTGCAGACTCCACATTTCCTATCTCAACTGCAACATTCACCAAATGGATTGAGTGTGCGTGTGTGTGTTTGTGAGAGAGAGAGAGACAGAGGATGCCAGCACCTGCAGATTGATGATTCCCTGTCAACAAGCAATGGATGGGAGTTGATGAGAGAGCATGTGTTTGTGAATGTATGTGTAAGTGTCTTTGCCATGGTGACACTGTGTCTGTGTTCATGTGTTGGTATACAGTGCATGTTTAAAACCTGTTTCCAGGTTTGACTGACAGATACATTTTCTCTTCTCCTCTCTCCGTTGTTGGCCAACCCATAACCTTTCCTTCTCGTCTTTTTCGGAAGTGATCAGGATATATAACCATGAAAATAGCAGAAACACTGTGGAGAGGTTGAATATAAGTGTGCGTGTGTGTGTGTGTGTGTGTGTGTGGGGCGGGGGGCAAAAAGAAATGCCTCCATTTGCATACCTTGTACTTCACCTCTGTCTCTTTCTCATCGGTATTACTTCTTGGCAGCTTTTTTACTCCACTTCCACCCATCACACCATGTGTTTGTATTGACCTCCAGACCCATGGAGGGCAATAAGAGAAAAGCAGTCAAATAGCCACTTATCTAACCAGTTAACTGTGCTGACCTGCATTGCTATGGTACATAACAACAAAGTCCCCAAAGGGGCAAAAAGTAGCAGTTGAATACATTTTGAGTAGTTGAAAAACTGTGGGGAGTGCTTGATTTAGCTTTTCTTGCAACTTATGTGTCTACTACTGAGACTATTTGTGACTGGCAAGATAAATCTTAAGATTATCTAAAGATCAAGTAACTGAAACTATTTTTCCAAGGTTTGCCAGAACCTCGTTCTGGATATGTACACAGAGGCCATTGGGTCTGCCTATGCTGAAAACAAGTTGGAAAAAACAGGAAGAGATCACTTGTTTTCAATGCAAAATAACTTGTTTCAAGAATTTCCTTGAATCAAGTGGCATTATGTTGATGCCATTGGCTGATTGTTGCACTTGTTTAAGGAAAAGATTTTAAGGCTCAATACCAGACTAAATGGATGGATATATGTTGGCTTGTAAAGCTGTACCTAGTGTCATGTCTGACTTACCTGGCCCTCAAGTGCTGGCTACCATGATGGAAACACCAGGGTTGGGCAAACAGGGGTAGGGGATAGGGGAATTAATCAGAATTGGCTTACAACACATGCTCAGTGACAATTTTCAGCCATCTGCTCAGTCTTTTTCATTCTAAGTAAGTAGAACATGACACTATGCAGGTGTTGCATGTGTCATATGCTAGGGTCTGACTCAAATGGGTTTTTTGAGGTCCAATATTGATATGCTGCACCAATATGCAATCCAGCATTTTTAAATGTGACTGTTTTCATGCGCCCAACCCCTGACAGGTTGGTGAGCAGTTCATTCACATACCAGGAAGTAGCTTGGTGATTTTCTAACTGTAATGGCAAAGTCAACACATTAATTTTGTTCATGCTACCACTTTGGTGTTAACAGGTGGAGTCTTTAAAGTCAACATGGTTACACTCGCTCCAATCATGCATACACACCCCCCACCGCACCCCCTCCACCTGAGCATCATAAAAGCTAGTAACAGGTGACAGATTTCTGAGGGGAAGAACAACTTAGTATAACATTTTAGTTCTCAAGAAAATGGCAATATTGTAACAAAAAAATGTAGAATTCCATTTTTTTAAGATGCACTAGGCAACCTCACACATCACACACAGTGGGAGATAACTATTATATTTATGAAAGTTTCAAGGACTTCATTACCCAGAAATCATGAAACACGGCATTAGTAAACTGAGCACAGTCCTAAATTTCTTCTTCTTATTGGTAGTTAGGGGTGGAGATGGTGAAAAACACCTTTTCGCAGCAGGTTCAGCCATCATTAGTGAGTCCATCTTTCTCTGGATGGTGCACTTGCTTGCTGCTGTTGAGGAGAAAGTTTTGTATTTCCCTCTTGAGTTTTGATTTACACCAAGATTTCCTGCCATTGACAATACCCGACAACTTAAATTAATCTATGACATCTCATCTAATACAAACTGAAGAACTTTATGCACTCAGTCTACAGACAGCCTCAAGAGTGAGTAATTGCTCTGTGTTGAATGGTCAAGAATTGTCCCTCAATAACCCCACCAGAATTGTTATACTTCAAATGTATGTTTGGCAGATTTCAGCAAACGGGTTAGTGTTTGAGAGAGTCTGCACTCAGACACAAAGAACCACAGCTAGCCAGCTAGACACACGTACACACTTTCACACACACATACCCAAACCAGAGGTGATAGTGCTTATCGTAACAGAGCAGTGGCAGACTGAATAGAGAGGCAGCGGAGAGGAGAGGCAGAACCGACACATGACAATAGCCCGCCCTGCTCCTCTGACGCCTCTCAAACTTATATCTACCTCCCTCTGCAGCCTGCCAAAAAAGGTAAACAATATAGACGGACTTCTTGGACGGATCGAAATCAATTTCCACCTACTGCATCTCAGACGAGGGAGTCCTTTTCAAGAATGCCCAGTGTTAAGGCTTAGTGGGGGACAATAGCCCCGATGGACCCAGACTTCGTGCTCCTCATTAACAGCACCACGGTGATAACAAGACTTATTGAAAACAGCCACCAGCACGTCTCCTCCTCTCTGGCTTTATTTGGTCACCCCCCCTGTTTTTTGCATTCATCCTGTGCAGGGAAATGTCTGTGCATGATGATAAGAGACCTTGCGGGTTTGGCCTTGCCTTGTCTGAGTAGTGACTGATCTATCTATCTACTTACCTATCTTTTCATTAGTCTTCTGTTTATGTTTTTAAAAATCCATCTCCATTTCTTTTTGCTAACATTTCTTTACCCAGTCGACTATGCTATGCTGCTTCACAGTCATACAATTACACTACATTAATAATTGGGAGTTGCCCAGTACAACCATAGTCTTTTACTGTTGGACACTAAGAGCTGCCCAGTACAGTCTTCTGCTCTCGTCCACTGAGGAGCTCCATTGGAACAGTTCAGTGCTTTGCTCAAGACAGGGAGAGTGTTACTTATTAATTTCCCTGACATTCCCTCAGCTGGTCCAGGGATTTAAACTGGCAACCTTCTGGTAACAAGCCTGTTTCTCTAACCTCCAGGCGACCAACCCCCTACTGTGCCTTGCAAAAGTATCCACCCCCTTTGACTTTTTGCTGTGTTATTAAGTCATTTCAAAAGATCTCAACTTTTGCAATGCACTGTATATGTGTTTGTGTCTCTGCTAGTCTGTCACTCTATGATCATCATGTCTCTCTCTCTAGTTCTTGCTCTAGCTCGCTCTGTCTCACAGAAATCTTAATTTTGTGTGTCGCATCAATCGATCACCTCTGTCATGGTATTTGTGTTATTTGGTCCCTCTCTTGTTTTTTCCCTTTTCCCTCTCTCTGTCTCTGCATCTTTCTTCCTCTCTATTTCTCTACCTGCGTTTCAATTCAATTCAATTCAAATATGTGTTATTTGCATGAATCCTATTTTGCCCAAGCAATGAAGAATCAATTGATGTAATATTATAAACATTTACAGACTAGTAAATGCTTACTAATACTTACATAAATATCAATACTGTCAGCAATAACACAACAGATAAACATTCAATGCATCCATTCTGATTCATTCAGCTGCTCTATTTAATTAATTATAATGTGCTTCCTGTAGGATATGGGGTGTAGAAATGGGGTATGTATACTGTCTGTTTACGCTCTCTCTCTCTCCCTCTCTTGCCCTCTCTCTCGCTGTTTCCCTTTCTCTCTTTATGTAAACTGTATCTTTTTTTCAGTCTTGCCTCATCCTCATGCTCCCATTCACTTTGACTGTAGCAGGGAGCATCAGACCATCAGTTCCTGCTGCAATGGAAAAACAATAACTGCACATGATTTGAATACAGCTCTATGATCAGCGCCCAGCCAGATGAGGTTTTCGGGCCGGGTAGTAAAGGACAACAAAAAAACCCAGAAAAACCCAGATAAATTAAGAATACATGGGGCTTGTTGCTGGGAGGGGGAGTGGCGCGACCAGGGCTGTCAATTCACTAAACCATTAAGCTCTGGCAAAGTCCCTGCATCTATCACTGCCACCAGTTATATCTGCTAAATTTGTGGGAATGAAAAGAAGCAATGACTGATGACTGATAAGTTAATAATTTGGTCAATGTGATAAATTATTAGTCACCAAACTATCAGCTAAGAGGGAGCATTGGTCCGGAATGCCTTCCTCTTTTTTTTAAATATGAAACAGATTTCTGCTTGGTCCATGCTGTTTCAGCATGTGTTGGGTGGTCTGCAGACATGGTGCACTTTTCTGATTTTATTAGTCGCGGCTCCCTTGAGGCACTAGCTGCAAGTGTAATTATTACAGCTTGGTTCCAGTGCCTTGCTGTGACCTTGTTCAGAAAAAAAAATAAAACAATAATAACATAGAAAGCACCAATAGGCTATCATAGAGTCAGAGGGTGGCTTTGTTCTGGCATGGGAGGCTAGGGTATAAAGAGAGAGGGAGGGAAGGATGAAGAGCAATGAAGAGTGTTGTATGTGTCACATTTATAGCATCTAGATCCATTTCAACCTTTTCATTTCTTTGATCAGGCCTGGCCTTTATTCTATAAATAAATGTGACCTACATCATGTATGATGTACAGTATACAGTATGCTCTTTAGCTGTCGCTCCAACGCACAGTGGGTCACTGCATTTGCACGCAAACTCAGGTTGCAAAGTGCTTTGCAACTTTACAACCCAGGCTCAGAGGCTGTTGATTCCTGCTGAGAAGGGGGACACATTGAGCATATTACCTGATTATCTCACTATCTAACTTCAATATCCATTTCTGTTTCTCTCTCTCTATGACGATGGCGTGGTTTTGTGTTGTTTCCATCCTTGCTTCCTTTGTATTTTTCTCCTCTTCTCCTCCTTGCCCCCACCACCACCCCTCCTTGCACTAACTAGTCAGTGTTTGAATAAAAACTCATTAGGATTACATAGCCATTTAGCTAAGTGACATGGGGTGTAATTGTACCATCCATCAATCGCTGCGTAATAACACACGCGGAGGAGCTAAATGTTGATTAGCCCTCGGCCAATTTCACCAGTGGGTTTTGGGAATAAATGGCCAGGAGAGTCCGGAAAGCGGGGGGGAGCGGGTGTTGTTGTCCCCAGAGGGTGGTGCGGTCAGGGGCGCTGACCCACACAGGCCAAATTAGCTTGGAGGGGATAAGAAGAGTCTCACTTTCTGCCTCTAACTATTGGTCTTTCTCTCTTTCTTTAGCTCACCTACACTCACAATACACAATGTGTCGTGCATGAGGGTTCGAATGATATGTAAAGCTGCATTAGGGAAGTTTGCATGTTAGTGTCTCCACTGGCAGGTAACTAGAAATCAAATACCGTGACGTCAGTAAGCTGCTCATGTTTACCAACCTGGCCAGCCTGTGATCGCTTACATAAAATGTAATCAAACAAACCATTAACTAGCCAATTTGTAATAAAACGTTGATGTATCAGCAAACCAATATGTATCGTTCTACACTACTATACTCTACCTGATTCATATTGGTCACATCTCACCTGCCGTAACTTTCTGTTCTATTTCTCTGTGATTATTCCCTTCTTCTTTTTTTCTTCTTCTGAACCTCTCCACCTTTTCTCTTTCTATCACTCCACCCTCCCCTTTCTCACCTTCCAGTCTGATTTCTTCCTCTGGGGGTTAATACAGCTGAACGTGGTCCTGAGTGTGTCGGCTGCATTTTTGCTTTCATAAAGACAAACGGTGCACCGCTGATTCAAAGACACGGTGGAATCCAATCACCAGCTTGGTATTACAATCAAAAAGCGTGAATGGGACTAGCCATTGTTCAATTCTGCAAAAATAAACAGATAAATAGAAAGCAGCCGTCCAAAGGTTATTTTGGCTTACATTGAGATACTAGCATTTTTTGGAATCACACAACACACAAGATTTTGTTCTGAAGAGAAGAGAGACTCAGAAGCAACAATTTCATTTACACAGGATGATGGAAATATTCCTCGTACTGTACGCTCTCCAGCTCTTCAGCATTTCATTACCAATGGATCGAGGCTTTGGCAAGGGTTGTACTTAATTAATCCTTTGTGCCCATCCTTTCCCTTCTATTTTCTTTTTTTCTTTCTTCTATTCTCACTTTCTTCCCAATCCTTTGCTCTCAGTTTAATTTGCTTAAGTCAATCATTGATTTCCCTCTTGTTCACTACATTCAACACCGCCATCAGACTATACAACTCCTCCTCCATTGTAGTTTTTTATTTCTTATTTTTTATTCTATTTCTTTATTTCTTGTGTTATTCTATGTCTGGCTGCTATAACAAAGAAATTTTCCCAATAAAGTACCTACCTACCTACCATTCACTAAATTTCGCATTTTCTCTTTGGCTTCTTAATGAGTCCTGCCTGCCTTTACATAACAGCACTGGTGTGTAATCGCTGCTTTGTTTATTTAACACTGAGGCACTTTTTGTTTTTTTATTTTCAACCCCCAGCACTTGATGGGCTCTTTGATTAGTGAGCGTGGGCATGCCTTGTTTGGGCTGGAATGGTTTTAGAATTGAGATGGCCAGAAAAGAAAAGGCCAGCCCACCTCTGACCTCCCTTGGACCCAACAAACGACTCTATCGCTGTGTCCATCATGCAAAAGTAACATTGCAACAGAGGAAGAGGAGCCACAAAATCAGTAGAAAAGCCTTCTGTTAAAATCACAAGACACATAAGTGACAGAGGTGGTGGGGGAGGATAAAATGTTCATTCTCTCTTTTATTCAGGGTGATGCCTTTTCTTCCTTCAAATAGATGAGAGATTAACTTTATTGCTCCATGAGGTGATGACGCTCTTTTATGCCAATAGTATCCCTGTGGTCTGACAGTTACATTGATAAAACGACAGCAAAGGAGATGGGAAGAGGTGGAGAGAGAGGCTTTGATTGTATAGTAAGAGAGACACATAAAGAAACCGAGTGAGAAAGAGAGAATTAGAAAGAGAGACTCTTTTAGCATAATTGCAGCTTTTACTGAAATGAATGTATTGTGGGAAGCTAACGGAGCCAGCTCCACCCATGTGAGCCGTCCTGCCTTTATCACTAATGGACCGATGACGAGTACTGTAATTACATAGGCTTTTGTCTAGCTCTGTGCACGACTATCTGGGAAGTGAAAATTGCTTTGACCTTTGTGGGTCTTGTATGTATGCGCAGGTTAAAAAAAAAGAGAAGGCAAAAGAGTTGTGTTAGTATGAGAGTGTGGGAGAGACAAAGAGAGAGAGACAGAAAGGGAGAGACATAAATAGACCTGAATTGATTCAAATGTAAGATTTTGATGTGATTCCACACAAGCACCAATGAATATGTTGTGTATATAATATACACATATATATATATGATGTAATTTTACTATCAGTACCCTGCGTTACAATGGACAGTTTTAGTCATCTAAATACTGTTTCAGAGGTGTTTCCACCCTGCCAAGAATAACAATCTTCGGAAAAACACTGAATAATTTTGGAATCTTTTGGCATCAAAATGTTGAAACTTAAAGATATTTAATATCAGTATAAAACATCGGCTATCTGCAGTTTCAATCCAAAAATAACAGTATTGGCATTGGTTTTCAAAAACCCATATCAGTCAATCCTTAATTAGAAGTGTAGAGGGGAAAGAGGCTTAGAGGAAGAGCAGCCAGCCGGTATCTGCAGGGCATCTTGAAGAGATAGAGATCGAGATAGAGAGTGCATACATACTAGAGGTCTGTAACCAGACTCGAGCCCGAAGGGGCCCAAGAGGGTATGCTTTGATTTTGTCGGGCCGGGCCTATTTCTTGGTTCTAGGACATCTGGTCAGATCGGATTCGGGCCTTGAAGTTGTGAGCCATAAACTTGTTTTGATATAGTTACGCTAAAAATGCCCGTTTAAATCAAATCCATTGTCCCCTGTCGCCTGCTGTCAAACTAATTGTGAGAAAGTTACGCCGAGGTCAGGTAGTGGTCAGTTTTCATGCTAGCTGAAACATGCAGAAACTTCTACTGTGGACAATGCTCTTCCTCTAAAATGCTTATTGAGTCACTTTGGGACTGTAATAGCTCACTTCATAGGCCGTTAACGGAAATATTTTTTGTTCAGTGGACTTTTCTTTCAAGCAGTTCAGTTACCTTCCTTGGCGAGAATTAGGACTAAATTCTAATGCATAGAAACTGGTAAGACATGCTTCTTTATTTCTAACTGCATGATAACATGTCAGTTCTCATACAGCCAGATACAATGTATTTGTATGTGTGTGCTGTGCTGCCCGGTTCAGAATACTTTAGCAGTTTAAGATATTTGCTTTGTTCATCGGGAAACATGTTTTATTGTGATTACTGTAGTGTGACCAGAACAAAAAGCATCACGATGAGGACATAGGGTACTACTGCGCTTTTCCATCTATGTGTTGTTGTTGGCTTTTTGGACTGTCGGGGTCGGGTCCGAATTGTCGGGCCGTTTTCAGGCACGACCGTAAAGACGTCGGGTACAGGCGGGCTAGGGCTTAATTTCTAGCCCGATCCAAACCTCTAATACACACGTGTACAAATGCATGCACATGTACAAATGTATGCATGCATGAAAATCACAGACACACACAAGAAGTGAGATAAACAGATACCCATACCAAAATGAAGAGAGAGAGAGAGAGAAACCCACAGAGAGACTTGAAACTTGAGATAAGTGCTGGTTGAGTGCAGAAGTAGTTATTTTCACCCCCGGTGTGCACTGAAAAGTGAAGCGAAGGAGCGGGTAGTACTGTATTCCTACCCTGTAAATCAGGAAGTGCCGTTGGTCTCTTGCCATTGACAGGCACTTTGTGAGCAACACTTTCCCTCAGTCTGGCTTCAACTGTAAACCCTTGCTTGCCTGCACCACATGAACATTACGGTTAAATGTGCATTGTCTTATCATTCTACTAAAAAGAAAGGATCCAAGTGTCAAACCAAGGATATTTCAATGAAGGAGTGACTCTGCACTATGTGGCATTAACATGTGTCTAGACATGATTCAGCTGAATTGCCTTTATTCCTCTTGTATACACATTAGAAGGAGATTTCTTTCCTTCACCAAAATACTTTTGCAAAATAATTGCCGTGCACATCACTTCCTCTTGTAATATGTACGTCCTTTAAGATTGACAGAAAACATCTCACATCTCGTATTTCCCACCCATGAGTATCCAGTAAGTTACTATCTGAGCCACCTACAACCACACATTTGCTTTGCATGTGTGCTAGATCTGTACACTACAAAGTATTTCTATTTCTGTAGTTGATATACATAGATTAGAGACACATTAAATGTGCACTTTGTTGTTAATGTGACCAGGTAAGTCTCTGATCACCTCTGGAGGTGTTGTTTTGCATGTTTGTTTGTTGTTTTGGAAAAAGGGCCCAGAATGGCATCTGGTAAGCCTGAGAGCCCAGCAACCTGTAAAGACAGGATGATCATTTCTTTAGGGGGTAGATGGTCGTCTTTGAGCAAGATACTGAATCACTATCAGCTCCAGGGGTGCTCAAACTCTTACAGTATATATATATATATATATAAAAATGCAGGAAAATAGTGATATACAAACAGTATTGCACGGAAATGTCACTTTTCCTTCACTGCAGAAAGTGATCCGCTAGCATCCGCTAGTTTAAAGTGCTCTGCTCTAATTC
>OOFE01036887.1:0-12838 GCA_900323365.1 Monocentris japonica | reverse complement strand
GAGAACAGAGGTAGTCTATTAGCACATCCAAATGAGAGTAGAGTTGAATGGTGTTGGTAAACAAGGCTGTTTCACAACCAAAGGCTTCAGTCATCCAGTTTTGGTTTTGTATGGGCATCTTCTGCGCTCAAAGTCAAAGGCAAAAACTGTATCATGCTCATCCAGAAGCATATTGCTACACAAATGGCAAAACTGTAGGAACAAGCAGGAAGGAACGAGGCTCCATGTTAAATTAAAGCATCTCTTATGTAAAGAATATAAAGAAATACATGAAAATGACAGTATATATACATGCACATTGGCAGATTAAATTTATACATTGCAATTATTTATTTTCATTGATTAAATAAATGAATTTGATGTTTAATTAACTTCTTGTATGAGGAACTTTGGACCTTCTATTTTCTACACTATTTTTCTCTAAAACCTCTAAAACACTCAATGGAGAAAAAAATATGATACAGGCCTGTTATGATGACCCTTCTACTATTGATCTGTAATTCTCCTCACCCAGGTCACACAGGTCAGTAAGAAGATGTGGGTAAACTTGTTCATAATAGTTCAAGGCTGGTCAGAATCTTTTGAGGGGGATCAATGCGGGCTTTGGCAATGATACTTTGATGGAGCGTTAAGTCATGGATTCTCCCCCTCTGAACATTTCTTACCTTTCCTGACCTTTCCGTCATGAGTTTGTTTTGTAGTCTTGTTGACAAGCTGTTCTGCAGCCCTGCTAGAAAGGGAGGAAGAGTTATATTGGTTGAAGCAAGGCTACGTTCCTCATTTAACCCACACAAAAGTACAAGTGATGAAACAGCCAGAGAACTCAATAGCTGTTGAATTCACTTGTTTTGCTGAAGAGAGCAAGCAAATTGGATGATGATCAAAAACAACATTATTGACTGGATTCCTGCGTGGGGTAAGAGCCTTGCTTTATTTGCAACATAGCCATGGTGAGCATTACCATTTCACATACACATACGCACATGCACACACACGCACACACACGCACACACAAAAACATTGCCCTTAGGCAATTCACTGTTGTATTTTAGAGGTGTAGAGTTTGAGGGAGAAAAATCCAATATCTAAGAGGGGACAGTATCTGACATGAAAAGCATCACCTAATTCAAACCAAAGAGCAGCGGGTGCTATTCAAAGGCAAGCCACCTGAGAGTGATACCTGTCAAGCCCAAAGCCCAAAAACTCAATACTGCCAGAGGACTTCTTGTGATCTGATAAAAAGAATTAAGGGCTGCAAGAAGGCTCGAAAAAAAAGAGGTAGAAAATGCCTTGGTGTGAGTGACTAAAAAATAGAATATAGTACTTCAGATTAAATTGAAATTCATTTGAAAAAGAAAGAGGCATAGAGAAAGAGAGAGAGATCAAGAGACATAGAGAGAGTTTGGATGTGCTTTTAATGATGACCCCATATGTTTGCTTCTCTACCAGGTGCAATTTTCCCAAATCATGTGAAAATAACCTATTGCTGCTGAGAAATTGGCACCTAACATATCAGATAAATAATACAGCCTTGGTATTTTGGGGTATGCATGTTTGATTCGAGGGCATCGTGTCTCTCAGACTGTCACATCCTGCCTCGGGTTGGTGAGCAGTAATTTGCGTTGACCTTCTTGCTTTGTATTAGCACCTGGCAAAGGCACTGAATTTCCTCTTTTCTCCTCAGCCACCCACCATCTCACTTGCCAGATGAAGAAAAATAAATCTTCCCAGTAAAGTAGCACACACACACACACACACACACACACTTTTTTCTCCATCTAGCACCTATCTCTCATTGCAAATCAAAATGAGCAACATCAATGAGAAGTAAATGCACCGACGATCAGGACAATCAGGAGGTGACCTGAATTCAAAACACATCGTTATAACGGACCAGCTAATTCAGCGTCATAATTGATCAACTTGGAATAAAGCCAGGCTACTTGCATGATGCTAGTTGGTCAAGCGGTGGTAGTAGCGTGCTGCTTTGCTCAGTTAGCTGGAGCTGCTGACATTTTGATGACACGCTAATCGTATAACTTGTGTTTCTTGACAGCCAGCAACCATGCAAGATACTAGCTAGAAATTCACCAAGGCCACTGCGCAGAGTGTTTCTGTCAGGTGTCTGTGGTTCTTCATGACCCAAATGGTCACTTTGAGAAGAACAAAGGAAATCCCTTCACTTAAAAGTATCAATATACCCCAATGGTGAACATTTTCAGCCTTCTGCTCTCATTACGGAATTATATTTTCTTCTTAGAAGGCTGGTGGAGGTGGAGGTGGTGCAGGCTCAGCCATCATTGGAGAGTCCAGTTTTCTCTCAACGGAGCTCTTGCTCTTTCGGAGCAAGTTTTGTTTTTTTTAAATTAAATTGATCACTTCCTATGCGTGTGACCATACTCTACACCAAAATAACAATGATAATTTGGGCAAATCTAAGGCGTCTCAGTTGGGGGTGTGGGTGGGATGCTTTTCTGCTGCAGCCCCACTGTGATTTAGGCATTTTTTATATAAAAATCCTGCGTAGTGTAGCAGCATGTTGGCTTCTGTAGCTTGATGATTTGATAGATCAAGTTGACAACTGTCACATTTCCAATTAGATACATAATAAAATGCCTGCATACAAAATATTTTTTTCAGATACAAAAATCAGCTTAATGACATTTACCAGCATGTTTTGTCTTTTTTATTTTTTTCACTGTGTAAATGAATCACCTATTTTTGGAAACTGAAGAGTCTTTTTTTCACTGTGCAAAGTATCTGGTCCATTTTTCCTGGTCTTACGCCCTTGGCTTACTCTCTAGTAAGTCTTACTGTAAGTTTATTTATTATTGTTGAGTTTGTAGTGTTCCTATAGTGGACCTACAGTATATATATATTCCTCAACTTCGATTTGAAAAGCCCATAAGAACTTTTCTTTTTATTGTGTACAGTATGTTTTCACATACAACACTGGATGGGAAGACTCAAAGTGTATAAGAGATGTTTGCTTCAGTATTATCAAGAAATAAAAGCATTAAATCATCATAGAAAAGTAGGGTAAGATCACACAAAAGTCAAAGTTTTGATTCCCAAAGCCTGTTCTCCTTGCTGAAATTTGAAAGGAAGCTGGAAATGTGAAATTTAACATCTGTAGTTTGTGAGATAATTATCGATATAATTGGATAAAAATGTCAATCAAAAGCTGTGGTGCTGTTTGTGTAAGATTCAGTGAGTGACAAATTCACAGAGGGATTCATATATTGACTATGACCATATCTAACCATATCTCCAGCATTGAGAGACCAGCAAGCTAAGTTATTTGCTTCCGTTCTCTGAGCCTGAAGACCGCTGTGGAAATGGAGAAAAAATAGAATTTATTCACACCAAACTGTGACCGTAAAGGGCCAATTGCCGGCTCATTCCGAGCTGCCACACATCCACTTTCACTAGGTACTCTCCGAAGATAACTGAGAAAATACTGTTTGAGGGTGGGCTTCCCTCATTTTACGAACAAAGGAAATAAGAGGGACAATCTGCCACTTTGAGCCATGGCCTGACAGTGTTGGTGGTAGTTGAGTGGACTGAAGAGTGGCGCTAACAGAGATGTGAAACTGACGTTGCTATAAGCAGATGGGGAGATGAGGAGGGGAGGAAAACGCAACGTGTGCTAGGGTGAAGACAAGTGAGCACACTCACTGGGTGCTTGTAATTAAAAGCCAGGGAGTCATGTAGACTGGCAGATATATTGTCCACCTACTGTATCTGCACCCACCCAGCGCGGCACTGTCAATGCACATCCACACACAGCTCCAAGGTTAATTAAAAGAGCCACCGTCTCCCAGCTGGTTCTGCCAGACTCCAACGAGGGGACCCATAATTAAAGTGACACCTGCTCATTTCAATTTGCGGGCCCTTCACCGTGAGAGTCCTGGGCCACGGTACAGAGGTTCCACGGTGGAAAGAGAACATACAATTGCACTGCCAGGTAGCGCACGAGTGGGATCTTTTTTTTTTTAATTGCTCGGCAGCATCTGCAAGCACCGCCACAGGATTCGAGTGGAGGTGCTGCAAGGAGTCGAACGGAGAGAGGTACGAGTTGTATACTTGGATCGACGCCGAGGCTCATCTAAGATCTGCTTAGGTTCTTTATGAATTATTACATAACCCCGACTTTATTGCAAACACACAACCCACGTCTCAGTGGCTACCTTCTCCTAAAAGGTTGTCAACAATGATGTCCGTCTTATCATCTAGTAACCTCAAGAGCATCAGTGACTGAAGACATGAAGGTAGCAATGGGAAGTCTCTACTGGAAACACAATGACTGAAGCATCCATTGTTTTGTAAATCTGTCATATCATATCATTTTCATTTTTTCTCTCTTCCTCGTCTTCTTGGCTGATCATTTTGACACCTGACATCACAAAGTGTCAGCCATAATCTCTGTGGTGTCAACCAACAGTCTCCACTTGGTGCTTATTGTCAAATCAAAGGGGGATATTGTGCCACTGTGTGGTCACACAACCTTTAAAAGATATCTTTCTGCGACACCCCCTGACCTTTTCTGCAATGCTTTAACCTTTTCTAGACAAAATAGATTGTGCTCTGGAAGACATCTCACTATTATAGCAGAGATTGCCACGATGTTTCTGAAAATATATCTCCCAGATGTTAACACCATGTCAGCTCCTCCACCACTTGAAATCATACCTATTACTGTCATTTTCTACATGATGTCACTCACACAGTGCCAGAAATGCTGCTGGTAAAGGGAAGCTTGGACTTGTGCCGTGCTGTCACATCTCACCATTCCTCAGTGTGCAATACTGCGCTGTGTACTAACTGAGTGACCCAGACTGACAAAGAGAGGCACAGTGGGAGCCCATGCTCTGCTCACTGCATAACAGGTAATTATCACCACCATCACCCAATGAGTGGTGTACTCAAGGTAAAATTGATATGTAGATTAGGTGCTGTGACTGTCACAACCCCGTGCATGCACAGATTTTCCACATGCATGTACGGGCAAGCTCACGCACGCACACACACACACACACACATAATAGCTCCTCTACTTTAAAGACCTTTCTCATCCAGTCTGACACCAGCGGATAAGAGTGTCTTGCAGTGCTTTTTATTAACGTATGCCATCACACTGGGGGGTCAGCGCTGCTTAGCAGAGCCTCACCAACACAGTAAAAATGATTTATCAAATCAACACTGCCTTCTTCAGCTCCCATTACTTCCTGCTCTGCCAATCTGGCAGTTCCCACTCGACACAACAGGGACACCAGTTTAGCAGGAGATGTCTCACTCAGAGTAACATCTAACCGTTCTGTCAAACCTGACAGGGTGATGCAACTTAGATAAAGCACAGCTCAGTTATACGGCACAGTTCTTTCAGTTCTTGCTGTTTGAAAAGTATGTCAAATTCCAGGCTATATTCAGCTTGTAAAGCCATAATTTTCATCTAGAAGTTGATTACAAAACTTAACCCTGAATTTGACCCTAACCTTAAATTAACAGATCATGAATCATCCCCTCATTGGAGACTTCATGTTTTTGAATTTGCAGAAGGCAAAAACCAATACAGCACAGCTCAGGTGGTGCTAGTGCCTGATTTGAGATGATATAGTAAAGTGAATATTGCATTTCTCAGAATCTCCTGAAACTTTCACACAGCATGCCGTCGTATATGAGGTCGTATTGTGGTTGTAGAGATTTTGGTCCTATGACTGACTTCAAGACCAAAAGCTCATGTTCTCGGTCTCAGACCTAATTTGTCTTGTCTCGTCTTGCTCTTTTACATTGACCTCAAATTTCCTCCCAAGGATGAGATGACTTTGATTAATGATTTTTGCTACATTGAGGATATATTACAAATAGAAAATTAATATAGGCCTGGTCCATTGTTGTATATTATTAAAATAGCAATTTTGAAAGACTTACACACTATTCTTTTCTTGGTCTCAGGAAAGACTTGCTATTAGTCTCAAGCCAGATTCATTCTTGGTGGTTTTGACTACAACTCACCTGTAAGCAAAGACCCAGTTTCAACTGAAACTATGGAATGTATCCACATTCATATTTCATAACGTTTTTTCATTTTGGATCTGAGAGAAGCATGTAGGCTAAAACCACAGCCCCTCTCCTCCATCACCACCATCGCCACTCTTACAAAATGTTACATGTGTTTTCCTCTGCTGCAGCATGCATCCTGCTTATTATGACTGCTCGCCTGTTTCATCCCTCCAGAAAAATCCCGCCTGGTATAACTGTGACGACCACTTATAGCGGTCTGTGTTGGCAGACCACAAATCCCAGGACAGGAAGTGGTCCAGAACATATTCATGAACTAGCGGAGAAAACCTCTGTGATCAGCTGTTTCCTCCACCCCACATATACATCCTTCTGTTTGGGGAATATAGGGAATGTTTGGGGGTTGGTGAGTGTGTGTCTGATTGTGTGTATGCATGTGGGGGGTCTCTTAAAACAGCTTGTCATCCCATACAACAAGAACCCGAGGATGGAAGATGGTGGATGCCGCTGTAAGCCTTAGTGTCCAGCCAGCAACCAGCCTAATAAGGGCTACAGAGACTTGTTAGTCAGACACGGGGCTCTAGTGGCGGTCCGGCTATGGACTTAATGGATGTCCTGTGGTCCATGCCAAAGCTACCCAGGAAGAGGTATAGTATGCTGTGCCTCATATTTTCTGTATGAATTTGTTGAACTCATGTCATGGTGTGAAGCTGCAAAATTTAACATCATCCTGTTTCTGCTAAGAATTTTGAAAATATGTTCTAATGGAGGCAAGATGTTGAGCATCAAACAAAACAAAACAAAATAGTAATTTATCTATGTTAACATTCACACTAATATTGCCATTTTTTACATTTTTTATTGTGTTTCATTGCAGTTATCCATCATTGAACAGTTGCCAGTAACAGCCAGGTGGTGAAAATTCAGCTCATAGTGTAATGTGTAATGTCTAAACACTATTAGAGAAGAGTGAGACAGTATGACATTCAGGGCGTAGAAATTGAGGATGCATCCAAAGGTTATGAATAAACACAGAAAGGGGCACAGAAAAGAGAAGAGAGAAACATGAAAGATAAAATAAAATTATTGAATTAAAAAATAAAATAACTAAATCAATAAAGAGAGAAGGGACATTGGGGTGGGGTGGAGGGGAGGGGTTCTTAATGTGTTTATTCTGTATATTTTGCTTGTATTTATCAATTTCATTTTATCAATTTCCCAGCATGCATTGGGTAGAAGGCAGGGAAACACCGTGGACAGGTCACCAGTCCATCACAGGGTGAACATAAACAGACAAACACAGATAGACAGACAAACAAACACACTCACACTCTCATTCGCACCCCTACGCAAAACCCAAAAAGAACACTCAAACTGCACACAGGAGGGACCAGGGGCGAAAACCCAGAACCTTCTTGCTGTGAGGGCGGTGTGAACCACTGAACCAGCATGCCACCCCGTGTTGATTTCATTTTCATTAATTATCCACATTTTGTACTTTTTTTCACAACGTGGGCATTTGTGAAGCCCTTTGAGACAGTAACGGTGATTAAGGGCTATATAAATAAACTTCCATCTCATCCTAGTATACTGTATATCAGTATGCATCTCTCTATCATATTTCTGTATCTCACCCGCTTTATTACTCATGGTAAAAGTTGGCAAAAGTAAAGTTAGTAAAGGCACCCCACTGTAAATCAACTGGATTGAAGACGTCTCCATGGAGATCCTATTTACCATGTTCTCTCTCCTCTCGTTGTCACTGGCAGGCAGGAAAGTAATTAATGCAACTTCCCTCTGGAGCACAGTCTGGCTAATAAGTTGCCCCCAGCCCTTTTGACATTTGAGTGCGTGTGAGTATGTGTATGATCCATCATCTCATAAATAGCCACGGTGTGGGGTTCGTTTGTCAAGCCAGAGTCACAAAGCTCAAAGGAACAGGGAAACGTTTTATTACAAATGGAGCTACAGGACATCTTTAAGGCTGATGGAGTCTAAATAAACACAGTGCTTCTTGATAGCTATTCATTATTACAGTACTAATAAAATGTTTCCAGAGAATCGGAATGAGTTACAGAATAATCCTTTGATAATCGATGGGAATGGTGAGGTGAATAAATGTAAGGCTGAGAAACAGATACAACAGATACATAAGTATGATATAGGTTATATATGAGATAGCCTTTAAGCATAAGTTCAGTTAATCAGAGTATCACTGCACTTTCAAACTATGAATACTTCACACAATGGAAGGAACGATATTTTTAGGAAGCTTTTACCCGAGAACCACTTTTCTAAAATTTCGGGTTTATATAATTGCACGTCTCTTTCTATCCTTTCTCACCTACACCCACAACACAATCAGGCTCAGACACATGAATGAATGCACGTTTCAAGTACGTTTCAAGTCTGTAGTCAGACACGTGTAGGTGGGAGCCGACTGTGGATTTTAGCTTGCTGTCTTCACTTAGGTCCATCACCAGAGAGTGTGGAAAACATCCAGACACTGTCTGCAGAGTCCAGCTCTCCGATCACTTAGATTCCTCCCCGTAGAGAAAAAAAGCAGTTGCTGTCAAACAGGACTAAATTGTTTTTGCCTTGTCAAGAACTCAAAGTTTTCACCTTGTCTCCTTCACAAACAACTCAAAATAAGTGTGTTGTTTTCAGTTGTTTTTTTTGCCATAGATTAAATGGCTTGAATTGATACATGATGCACAGAAAGTGAAAGAATTTCACAGGAGAATAAATGCATACCTAATATAAAGAGCAAAGTACAGTATAAATCAAAGCAAAGTAAATATATGGTGATAGAACAGAGCGACTGCAAAAAGACCCACTCCACTACAGTATGTCAATTTGTGACCACATTAATATCCATGAAAATAATTACAATAGCCAATAAACACATTAATCTTACAGGAGAAATCCACCCTAAAACGTTGCTGAAAAACATCTATTATGTACCTTGTATTTCTGGGTCTATTTTGTTGTTTGGTGGTGTATTTTTCATATTTCTGTGATAAATTGTGAAGTCAAGAATAGTTCCAGCTTGGCTACAGTGGAGTTTAATAGGAGTTTTCAATTATCTAACATCAACGGTAAAGTATCACAAATACATTAAATAATGATGCTTTTACTTGTTTGCTTTACAAGTTATTGAAGGTGGAAAAATGAATACCCACAGAATTTCAATATCCAATACCAAGCTAACTTTACTCCAGTCATGCGGAATGCTTTGAACTTCACACATTAATGATATATAGAGTGAGAGTATCTGAGGGTGGAATTTTCCTTTAATGTGACTATAACATGATATCTCATCAAAACAACGAGTGAGCAGCGCATCAAGTAGGTCTAGCTTTCTGTCGGTTCCCCCACCCTCACCATAATTAAGAAACAAATGCTTTTCTTTCTTGTGAACAACAACAAACAACCCTTTGTGTTCAGGAAGATGTCCAGAAGCAAAAAGAACTTAAAAATGCTAGACACCTTCTCTGCGGATGAAGCTGATGAACCTGCCATCCAGCTAGCTAGCTCAGCTTGCACAACTAGGGCTGGCACTAAAGCTGATGATACACCTTGGCTATCCGAGGAGGAGGTATCACCAGTAACTGTCCTATACATCCATTATTACGAGTCTCGAGGAGACAAAACACCAAAATGTTTGAGATTGAGAAGAGAAGATTGAAAGCTTCCCAACTGCATTTGACTTATTGCCCAACTAAGAGATGCTGGCATACGGAGGGGATTCCTATACCCCGCGTGCCTGATCTTCAGAAGATCTTTGGTTAACCCCAGCTGCACCAGTGGATTAGATGGGCAATATTGCGCTATTCGCCAGGGAAGGACAGTTCATGTACACAATCATGACTTAGAAAGGCACAACTCTCATATTTGTACATAAAACTCTTTTTTAGTTTGTGAATCCAGTACAGTTCTCTTTTTAGTAAGACATCCCCATTTCCCTGTCTCCTTGGTGGTATTTGCTCAACACCCACATATGAGTGTGCCGAGGTTGTGCCAAGCCTCCATAAAATGCATGGTAATGGGATTTATCTTTTGTCCACGTGGTTTTAGCGAATGATTCTCTGCCCAGCACCAAGGCAGTATGTGCGCACATTACACTACTGGACTCTTGTGGACTCAGTGACAGTTTTCTTAATGTGATTACAAGTTCACTGTGAGGGTGGAACAGGTATGCTTTCTGGTTTACCTATCTGCGTTAGGCGTCTGCATACTGCCCAGCAGCTTTACTACAATGGGGATTTATCCCTTTCTTCTTTGTAGAAAGGTGAGGAGGGGGGAGGGATGTGGGTTGTTTTTTGTCTTTTTGTGTAGTACTCTAAGTTTTTGGTTGAGCTTAATGGTATTCTGTTTATCTTTAGACTTGAGGTATTACAGGGGCTTATAATAATGCTTACCCAGGGGGTAACACTATAACCTTGGCTTGCTGGAATGTTAGAGGCTTAAATAGGGTTCCTAAGAGAGCAAACACTTTTTTGCAGCTCAAAAATCTTCTTTCAGATATTATGTTATTGCAATAAACACATATTATACACTGATGCTTTCAGGCTAAGGTGCAGTTGGATAAGTCAGGCTTTTCAGTCAATATTCCCAGCAAAAAACATGTAGTATGACTATAATGATGTGCAAGAATGCTCCTTTCCAACATATTTCTACCAAAAAAAAAAACAAATGGTGGCTTTATAATTGTAACTGGTACAATTTTAACATGCCGTGTCACCTTATTCAATATATATGCCCCAAACTTTGAAGACCTAGTTTTTTAGGATCAGCCTTTATTGTGGCATGTGTCATGGTTGTCTGTTAAGTCCACTGCTTTTCAGGGTCACCATGGAACCCCTCACCATCAGCACCAGCAATCATCCAAATATTCTCCTCATGAGTCTACATAATGTTTACCAGACTGTGAGGTCCTGGGTTTGCACCTGGGTAAATCTATATTATATACAAAAAGATAGGAATGCCCCACTCCTCTGTGTCCAAACAAGCCTAAGCCCATTTTTGTTTCAGGAAGAACATTTACAATCCTTTTATAAATTCAACACCTTGCACTCGTTTACCCAAGCCTTTGTTTCGGGTCTTGCCAAGTCACAAAAGTCACAACAGCCTCTTTTCACAAGGAATGCTTATCTATAGGCTATGTTTTATTCCTGTATAGACCTACTTTGTTTCTCTTAGAGGTCAATCTCATAGCAGCTTTGCCCACACAGTACATCCTACTGCAATAAGATGATGAGGTTTTCCCTTGTTATTCAATTAAAATCAAATCGCTTAACGGTCTAGAACCAATAGAGATTTCTGACCTTCTTTTACCATACGAACCTGCTAGACCCCTAAGGTCATCTGGGACTGGTCTACTAACTATTCTCAGAGTTAAAACCAAACATCGTGAGGCTGCGTTCAGTTATTATGCCACACACACCAACTTCCAGAAGACCTTAGACATGCCCCAACTTTGACCGTTTTTAAAACGGCTGAAAACTTTCATGCTCTGCATCACATATGATTAAATTCCTGCACTGCTCCTCCACTTTTTGTAATTATTTTTTAATGCTTTTTTTAGAACTCTCTTTTGTCTTGTTTTATTTGCTCTTTATCTATTTTATGTTATTTTTTTTCTACTTTATTCTGTATTTATGTGAAACACTTTGAATTGCCTTTGTGTAAGAAAAGTGCTGTACAAATAAACTTGCCTTGCCTTGCTTCAATTAAGTCAATATATTGTGATAGCAACAGAAGAAAAATAAAATTGTTAGAACTTAGAATTGGATTGGATAGAATTGGATCTGCCAAGAGAATCCCAAAAGTAATTTTTCTCTTGCCTCCCAGGGGTTCCATAGATATGAGATAATGGGGGAAATGAATAGATTGCAAGAGAAATGGCAGCCTTCTTATTTATCTCACGAGTAAACTTAAAGACTCCACACGAGCCTCATCCTCATCCATAGCTTGTAGTAAAACCAAACTCATAATCACATTCTGTGTGGCATACCTCTCTTCACTATATTTTCTGTTTATTTGTATGTTTTTTTTGTATGTTTTTTTCTATGTGAGTGGGGGGCTTAGAGAGGATTGAGGAGGGTGGATGGACGTTACCAAGTCCAACATGGGCCCTGCTGTAAACACCTTAATCTAATGATGCTGTTATTTCCATTGAAGCCATAAGTATAGTCTTATTAGAATATTTACCACAATACACTTTTTTATTGGATTTGTGTTTGGATGTGTATAAGACTACATCCCTCACACCTCTTGAGACCCAGCATTTTATTACATGCAGTTAGTTTACAATTGTGCAAAAGTGGGTACTATGGGAAACATCAGCCACAACATTAAAACCGCTGACAGGTGAAGTGAATAACATTGATTATCTCGTTACAATGGCACCTGTCAAGGGGTGGGATATATTGGGAAGCAAGTGAACAGTCAGTTCTTGAAGTTGACATGTTGGAAGCAGGAAAAATGGGCAAGCGTAAGGATCTGAGCGACTTTGACAAGGGCCAAATTGTGATGGCTAGACGATTGGGTCAGAGCATCTCCAAAAAGGCAGGTCTTGTGGGGTGTTCCCGGTATGCAGTGGTTAGTACCTACCAAAAGTGGTCAAAGGAAGGACAACCGGTGAACCGGCGACAGGGTCAAGGGCGCCCAAGGCTCATTGATGCACGTGGGGAGCGAAGGCTAGCCCGTTTGGTCCGATCCCACGGAAGAGCTACTGTAGCACAAATTGCTGAAAAAGTTAATGCTGGCTATGATAGAAAGGTGTCAGAACACCTGTGTGGGGCTGTGTAGCCAC
>OOFE01036885.1:0-12748 GCA_900323365.1 Monocentris japonica | reverse complement strand
TATCTACGTCATCTACAGTGTATGTTACATTATTGGTGACATCATTGTGGAGTGCTGCTATGCAAACTGGTCCAAGACTTTCCGATCCAGGGGCGTCTGACTTCCTGATCTGTGTTTGGAATTAAGCTGCTGGAATTAAACTCGTCCACATTGGCTAAGAGGTATATCACCACTGAAGTGAATCCTAACGTCATTCAATCTACCCAGAGCTCATCCTCTCACCTCTTTTTACTACTCTCTTGGTCCCTCTGCCTCCAGTCCAGACGACTCTTACGATATAGCAGGTTCATGTCGCTGTGGGTTCGCTCTTCCTCGCAGCCTATCACAGCGCAATGTAGCCGCTTGCCTCGCCTCTCTATGTCACGCAGGAAATGCTCGACTGCCACATCCTGGGCAGAGCCAGAGCTCATGGTATAGAAGACCACTTGGGAGAAGGGGATGTATGTCACGGCCGGCCTCCTCCAACTCACCTAGACAAGAAGAAGAAGACAGGGGCAGTGTTACTGTTTATAAATCATTAAAGACATGTTCAATTTAGACATGTGGTGTCCAGCCTAGCCTATATCTCCTACTTTCAGCTGACAAGTTTGAGAGTGATCCTGCTGGATGTGGCAATACACTATGAACCCCAAGTATCCACATTATTGGCATAGCACTGGAGGAATCAGAGCTTATCAGGTGCATAGTGTCACAGTAAACAATCCTGCCCATTACTCCTACTGCCAGCCGTCAAAGTGGAGATATAGTGATGCATGACGATGGAGGTTGCAGTTTTGTTTATCCCAACCTCCAGTGTATCACATGAAAACTATTTATATTTTCATTATCCACTTATGAATATTTGAGTAAGCATGGTAACTCAGCTGCACAGCATCTCTGGCTGCAGGCCCCGGGATGGCCTAGCTAAGCCTGTCTGCTAGCCAGACAGTAATGTGGTTTGTCATATGTAGCGCATGCACAGCTTCCTAGACACACTCACCCCACGAGAAGTCAGGCTTGTTGTGGGGCAGATATTTGAGGACCCAACAGTGTTTTCACATTGGAGAATGTGAGTGTGCAATGCAATTGGCTAAGAAAAGTGCAGCTGTCAGCTGATGCATGTTTCCAGTAATTTTCCATCATAAATGTTAAAATGGAAACAGAGAGTTTGAAGGCTTTTGGGTACTGGGACATAAAGCATTGGTGCTTCTGGCATCTGGAACTGTTGTTTTGCTTTGTTTTGAGTTGACAGCTTTGCCAAAACTGGATCAAACAACTTAAATGAGATGTGTTGTCTGGGGCATCCTGGCTGCTCAGTGAGCCAAGCTTCCTACCGTGTAGTTGCGGCATTGTTGGTTCAAAAAATGGCTGTCATTCTCCACTGTGTGCTACCTCATAAAGCATAAAATAAATATAGCCTTCAAAATAAAATAATAAAAGTAATAAATTACGTTATTACTTTTTTAAAAAATACATATTGCCAAAAACATACTGTATTCAGAATGTATTATAGTGGGACTGCATGTGAGTCCAATTTAATGTTCATTTAAATTTAATTTATTTTTTAAATTTAATGTGTGTTAAAATATGGTTTTATATTACATGGCCATGGTATTCATGACACAATTCATTACATTTCCAGCCTGTTCATAGTTACAGTTATGAAAAGTAACACATATCACATATCACACGTATGGAGTGAAACAGGAGGTGTAGCTCACGTGCCTGAAACAGCCAGTAGTGTCACATAGAAATAGTGTGGTGGAAAGTAAAGGTGTGGTGGATGGGCGTATACATTTGCCACATACGAGTTTTCAGCAGTCCATGTGCAGGTACAGTATGAATCAAGGGAGCATAAGATATGTGTTGTGAGAACACATCGAGATTTTCCAGCAGTGTAGTAGAACATTCAACCACTGTACTCTTAAAACACATTTACCAACAACTGTGTGTCCATTTATTTCTTTTTAAAACAGTAATATCTTCGCAGCAACAACGAAAATCCCCTAAATTATAAACCTGAAAGTGTGAGCATCACACACGCTGAACCGGGCCAAGCCGCATGCCGAGGTGTGTAGCTGTGTGTGATTCTGACATGGCCCAGTGTGTCGTCCAGTGTGTCAGAGTGGCTACTGCTATTCCTGCATCCCAAAGCCTTGACCACAACCTTCACTGCTGTGGCTGCCACACTCGCTGACTCAATGTTAATTAGGTTAGGGAGCTGCAACTGTAGGTTGTAGGGCTTTTGTTAACGGGAGCTCTGATTTGGGTTTCTAGAAGCTGGCAGCTGAGCAGGCATCCCTGCAATTGCCGCATTACATGCTGTGGGTTGGTGTGCAATTAGCCAAGCTGAAGGCACCAGGAGACCTTCACTTCACTGCAGCCTTCATCTTACATCTACAGGCAGGTTCTTCTAATCAAACTGGGCTATGAACATAAACGTTTTTACAGTCAAGCAGCTCCAATTCTCCTTTTACAACCACAAATATGCATAGAAACCTTTTCTTTGGCGCACCACACACAATGCATGCGCTCATAGTGGATGTATGTGACCAATCACCACAGTCACACTTTAAATCACACATAAATACGGTGAACCTAGGAAGCTGTTTATGAAGCATTTACAGGGTCAGAAGTCATTTGAATTCATTAGAACTAGGAGGCAGATGGAGGCATGATTCATGTAACTGGATCTGCATGCAAGGCTGCAGAGTATTTACCCATTCATGCACATAAGCAAACAAATCACACACACACACACACACAAAACACACAAATCCCCCACACAGACACAAAACACACACATGCACACTGGCTGTCAAGCTGTAATCCTAAATGCTCAGCAGCTGATTTGAATGTGGAGTTTAATGAAAAGGAAAAAATTCAATATTAAATGAAGAATTTATAAATTAAAAAACAATAAATTTGAGTATCATCTATGGCTGTAAAAAGGGACAGAATATCTGTTCTATAGCAATACATCAAAGACGTATTGTCTTTCACATTCAATGCCACCAAATGTGTCTGTGGGAAATGCTCTTGAAGTGCTTTGTGCTCCGGCCTCCTCCCCATTGGTCCCGTAGTGTTGGTGCACCTGGCTGTGAGTGAGGCAGCAGGGCTCCAGAGTAGATGTTCACTTTCGCAGCACTGGGAAACTACAGGGCTCCACTGTCACAGATGGGCAATAATACAAATCTGAATTACACATTTAATTACTTTTGAGTATATTAAACTTTCCATTTTTGCAGACCCTTCTCCCAACCCTTATGTCATTTGTAACGAGATATTCTTACCAATACCAGCAATAATTCCTCTCAAAGAGTTTTTTTGATTGGAAACAATATCATTTATAAAACATATTTGTGAGTGCAGGCCTGCCCGAACAGAAGCAATTAGATTCAAAGGGCAGATGGTACAGGATGTCCTCTTTAAGGGACATTATCTACTGTCTCTGTACATCCAGTCCCAGGACCGACATGCCCTTATATCATATAGGTTGTTCAGGTCTGCATCCATTCAAAACCTGGAATCAAAACCTAACGAGGTCAAGCAGCTTATTTCATGTGAATAGAAACACATGACTGGACAATACGCAGTTTTAACCACTTCATCAAGTCTTTAACTTGGCATGTGACAATGGGTGAGATTTTGTATGTTCACAAGTGTTTCTGATAAAGATGCATTTTCAGTATTTTGAAAATACAAAAAGTTTATTCAATTTCTCCCTGCCTTATGCTTTTATTTAGTTTATACATTTGATGATTTGTTATTTGTAATTTGTAACATGATGCTTTTGACCCATTTCTACCCACTGCTGCATGCTATCATGACTTGACTCCATGGCCGCACTGTAAACCACAACCACCACAGTCCGATGCTAGCCTGACACAGCGCTGCAGCTCAGCCAGAGAAATGGACAACGAGAGCGGACAAGAGAGGAAGCAGTGTACGAAGAGGGACTAAACGTTAGAGAAGAATGGGCAGCTTGAGACACAGATACAGAGGAGGAGAGAGGGAGGCAGCAGGAAAGAGATGGGAGGGGGGAATGGGGAAAGATGGGGGATGCCAATAAATAGAAAGCCATTGAGGGAGCAGCCAGGCTGGAGATAAACACAATTCGGCGGAAAACGTAGTGGAGACTGACTGACAGAAGGGGATATCGAGACTGGGAATTTAAGAGTGGAGGAATAAGCAAATGGAGGCAAGTGAGAGGAAGAGAGGATAGAAAAACAGTGAAAGGCAGCCAGACTATAAGAATGGGGGAGGGAGGTGAAGTCAAGCCTCTCACACTAGTCACTGTGTGTGGTCTCCTAGCAACACTGTCAGCTATGCATCTCTTCCTTAGCCACTGAATATGCACAAAGCAAGATGTTAGCCTTGTCGTTCAGGATGATCCCAGTGTAAAAGTTAACATTCTGCACATCCAATTTTCAATCTCTTAATTTGTATTTGATTTCACTGTAACATTATATCTCAGCGGCATTAGCATCTGTGTCCAGTAGAAACCATGCAGCCTGGGCATGAGCTGCTAACATTCATGACACGCTAAGCGACGCTGTACATTCTCCAGATGTCGCACAGGCTGCTTGACCCTCGTAAGTCCATCCGAAAATTAGAGTAATGCACTCAAGCGAATAACATGGAGTGCTATTAAACACATTTTGATAAATGCTTTTTGCATGCCTTTAAAAATAAATAGAATCTTGAGAGAAAACAACTCATAAGTGATATTATATGGCTGTGTGTCTACTCACTGTAATATAGACGGTTTAACTGTAGAACTTTTGGGACTGGAGATAGGAAGTCAAACCAGTCAAACCAGGGACAACAAACCATTTTTTCTCTACAAACCAGCTTGAACTATGCATGTGCACATTCTCTAAATTTGTTTACAAAATACTGCACACGCCAAATGTCAAATGTCAGCCTCATGACCAAAGCACATGCTCTTTTTTTCATTCAATATCCCAAGTCATGCATGAAAGACAGATAATAGCAATCAACTTACAGTTGTCGGAAGTTGAGTGCCATTAACAACAGTGCCATCTGATTCATTCCTCTCACTTCATAATTGAAAGTCTGAATTCAAGAAGTCGGTGAGCCATTAAATAAGCATGAAAACAAACTCTGGTCCAGGCATTTGTAATAGAGCAGCATTTTATCATATTTCACAGCACCAGCGCAACAGCATTGTAGTGAAACAGATATCAACAATGTGAGCTTGGAGGAGAAAACCACCACCAGCTGACAATACTAGGACTCGGCTAACAGACAGCCCACTGCGGCTCACCTGATCACGTTACTGGTCTACCATGCCAATGACACCAATGCTGGCTCCTCTCTGTGAGCTGGTTGTAATTCCTCATTTTCTCACAAATGCCCAAACGTGTTCCTTGTCAAACACCCATTCAACAGTGCATTCATCTTCCACGTGCACGTCACGGTCTGAGCAAAGCGATCAGATGGTCAACGAGTTAGTAATGCAGTTGTTAAATCAGATCAGGCATTGCTGCCTCCAGGCCGACCCAGACCCACTGAATCATTTGACCTGAACAAAATCAAACATGCTTGTTCACTGAGAGACTGTGGATGTGATCAAGTTAGTTTGTGTGAATCAATCCCAACAGCTATGACCACTCATTTAGTATTTGGTTAGTTTGCAGGGTATACCTGCTTTAACAAATTTATAAGGATTTGAGAGTTGACTTCATCTACCTGAAAACAGAAAAGAAAGGTAAGGTGTTGTAATCTGATCCCTGTTATTAGACTGTAGGCTCTGTAGTTTTTCGTTATACTAGGGTTACTTCTCAGCCAAATCACTAATCACATTCTTACTCATGGAGAACGTGCTTTTCTCTCAGTACTAAGCATCTACCCCCCAACCTCCACTGTTGATGTCTTTCCAGTACATCCTCCATGTGTTGTGTTCACTGTGTCCATTTGTGTCTGTTTGTTTTTGTGTCATTCCTTGTGCCTGTCCACCACAATATCATCACAACCACTCAAGACAGAGTCATGAAACAAAAACCAGAATGCTCGGTTGGGCTGTGGGACAAAAATGAATCATTGACCTTGACTTGGTAAAAAGTTGGTCATGGGTGATTTTTTGAAAAATGTGAAAAAAAATTGGGTCACATATGTCACAACTCAAGAATTACGCTGCACAAAGTAAAGCTCCCAAAAACAAGTTCAACTGTTCGAAGGCCCTGACTGCCCTGATAGTGCATTGTGTAGAGCCAGAGTCTAGCTCTCTTGTAAAAGGTTGCACTCTGCAGCCTCTTTACCTGCGAGCCAGTACAACCTCTATTGCTTTATTGGCTTTACCCCCTGGTTGTGAGCAAAAATCCATGTAACCCTCCCTAGCAGCAAAAGAAAACCTGCTCGCATGTAGAGGTAAAACTTGCCCCTGCTCATTCCCGTCTAATTGCTCTCGCACTGTACTGTGCTGGCCCTTCCATCAATAGATCAGACACTGTTGGTAGCCTGACCTGCCTTCCATTTGTAGTAGTTACTATGGAGGAAATCCTTTCTCTTCTCTATGTTTATCTTTTCAAGTCTTCAGAGGTACTACACTATTGCCTGTCCAAGGCCTGGCTCGACTAAATGTTGGAGATGCCTGATCTACTAACCAGGCTCAAAGACATTCTGCACATGTAAAATACCTGGCTGCAGTCTTTTTGCACACTGAATCTAATAAACATGTATGTTGATGTGTGTCTGTGGTAAGGAGAAGAGGACATTGTTCAAATGACTCCCTGATTGTGATTTACTAGACCAGAAAGCACTCATTTCACCTTTGATGTAGCTCCTAGAGAAAGCATGTCTTAACTTCTCATCACATACCAAATTAGCCCACTGTTGTGTGCTACATGCTCTACAATATTGCATTGTGCAGTGAAATGCCTGGGGCTAAAGAGAATAGACAGGGTGAGGAGGAGGAGGAGGCGGAGGATGAAGAGGTTGATGTATCTCTCCAGGCCAGGAATGGAAGGCACAAATGGGAGGGGTAGAAGAATTTTGCAGAATTTTTCTCTTGACCTCTTTCTCGTGTATTGGACATGACCTAAAACTTACAAAAAAAATATATCTTAGAATTGTATCAGTATGGCTAAGAAAAACGGAGCCGAATAAATCGTTGAAAGACATGCCGTGTCAGTGTTACGTAAACAAAATACACAAAAAGCCCAGTAAACAAACCCAAATACAAACACACACTCAAATATACATGCAATGGACACGCTTCCCACACTTTGGCTTCTCTTCCTCTGCGTTGTACAAACTGAGTGACTGATAAATCTTTCATGGACTGGAACCAAAAATATACTTCAGATAAGCTTCCCCTGTTCCCCCTTGCCCTGCTCTACCAGGACACAAAAATGAGAGGCAACAAACGTATGGAGATGCTTAATGTTTGTCTCACCTATGCACAGCGAGTTAATCTATTTTTTTTAAATTAGGTAGCTGAGTGTGTGTGTGTGTGTGTGTGTGTGTGTGTGTGTGTGTACAATATGTATCATGAATAGTTCATCATGGAAGTAGCTACAATTACATACTATAGCATGGTATGGTATAGTCACATGGTAAATCAAATTGAAAATAGCGTGGCCCTTATCTGTCTCTCTGAACTAAACTGAACCGCCTCCCTCTCCTCCCTCCACCCTGCTCCCCATCTCCCACCCCAACTTGCCCTTGGCTTCATCGCCTCTTGCTGGAATCTGCAGTAACCAAGGTGACCCAGTGCACTTAACATACATGAACACTTACTGGCTCATATACTAGTGTGCACGTTCTCATTCTGTCTCTATCTCTCTCTCTCTCTCTCTCACACACACACACACACACACACATACACACACACTGTGTGTATGGGAGAATTCAAAATGGTGGGGAAGTGCCATGTCATATAACAGAAGAAACACCCAGGGCAGACCTCACTACTTTGAATGTCTGAGGCATATGCACACTCAGCAAGGAATAACAGACAATTCTTGTGCTCTGCTGGATTCTGTCTGCATTTGTAAAGGGTGAAGAAAGAGGGAAAGGGAGAAAGAAAGCATGAGACAGAGAGAGAGAGAGAGAGAGAGAGAGAGAGAGAGAGGATAAGGAAGTAATAAAGAATGAAAAATGAAATTGGGAGAGAGTGCATGGCCAGTGCATGTGTAGTAAGAGCAGCATCAGTGGCTGCAGCATGCTGAAAGAGTGAAGGAGTAAGTCTGCAAAGTCCCTCAGTGTGTTACCACTGGCCTGGAGCCGGTTCCCTGATGAACAAGATAGCCTGCCTTTGAGGGATGTTGTCCAGCTCTGTGAGTAAACTCTTGGAGTTTGCCCATCATATTATATAAATAGAGAAAAATACCTATCTTTTCTGATCAGTGTATTTGGTTGCTGAGACCCAGACTATGAAGAAGCGCTGTGTTTGCAGAGAAAAGAGTGAGAATTGGAAAAAAAACACTCCACTGAGGGGGAGAATTCCACTCTGCAGCTGCACACGCCTGACTAAGCCAGCATCCTTTTCTAACCAAGATCTGACTTATTTTAGATGTAAATTACCCTGCAACATCCCCCGCCTCCCTGTTTGTTCATTTTTCTTTTCATCTTCAAGTCATTTTTTTTCATCTTCATCTTGAAAAAATGCACAGATGTGCTGTTAAGCAGCATTGTATATTCAACACAAAATCTATCCACAGTGACTGATGTGTTTATCTCTTAGAGCTGCAGGGGGGTGACTACTGTCTTGTCTCCACTGGCCAGGGTCTAGACATCTGGCTCACAGCTAGCGACTTAGCAAAACCGGGATGGACCAAGGTTGATCCAGCCACATTTTCCAGTGTGGCCAGACTCAACAAGCTGTGACATAACAGATTACCGGGTATTGGTTCAAATGATCATGTTGCCTGTGTTTTGATTCATTTGATTCACCTACACAAAGACGAGAGGAGAATATCATAGCCAGCAGCATTGTGGGCTACCCCTGCCCCAACATGACAAACAAAGAACCTCAAAATCTATTCAACACCAATTAAGAGAAGCCCAACAGCCTAAAGCCAAGTAACAGGGATGAGTGGAACATCCCAGTGAACTACACATACCCTGCAAACTCCTATGATTCGGGCTTCATTTTTACAAACTACAAAAACTCAATAAAGACATTGTTTTTCATCATGTTATTAGCTTGCAATTGGTTTGACTCATATCCTTCCTGAACTAGTCCACGTGAACTGTTGTGAGCTGGCTATTTGACGTTTATGACTGAGACAACACTCAGCAATGATAGTGTCATGCCCCAGTGTCACGCCAACCCTGCTGGTGAACACACCGTATGCCTTTTGAACGTCTTTTGAAGTCTTAAACGTTCTAGTAATTCTCAACTCATTGTTCTCAATATCCCTTGTTAAGCCAGTCATAGCGTAGGCTGCACAGGATGAGCACACACACACGCATGCACACACACACAACTCTCCCACTCATTCATCCTATCACATACAAATCATCTGTCATATGAGATGATTCTTTGGAACTGTCTTGCTCTCCAGTGTGTTCTCCTACGTGATATTTGGTTTTTGGTATTTTGATATGTGCAAGTCGCCCAACGGGTTGACGTACTTCAAGTATTCACAAATGCAATTCACAAGTTTGAAAATTTGAGAGTTTGTGGGATTAGTGCCAGTTTGTGGTACTCATGGTCTCCTCTGATGGGAGGCATGTACATTGTTGCCTAGCATTGCTGTTGATTGAAATTTGGATTCAGTTGCATATATGAGTCAAATCAAATCACAAAGAGTAGTCGAAAAGGAAGGAGTCAGCCGTTTCTCGGAGCAATGCCATGGACACATGGCGAAAATATCACTGACTTTAACTAGCTAAACAATTATCTGTGGCTTGTGCAATGACTTACTCCGGCCCAAGTGGCTCCGACATGGTCCAGAAATGAGAGAATAACGCTTATACAAACTATTGTAGTCTCACATCCACAATCTCATTCTCAATTATGACTGTGGTTCTTGGCATGCTTTGCACGGAAACTATATTGCATTGTTAATTGCCAGTAACTGTGTACATTTTGAGATGTATCAGTTGACTTACTGTACTCAATATTAAACCTCATCACAAGGCTATGGAATAATAATTAAAGAATGATAATGCAATACAAATATTTCTAAACATAAATTGAATATGATGTATATCGTCTATGATGTAGATCAAAGATGGGCTGCTGACAGCTCGCAGGCCACATTTGGCGCCTGTTAAATCTGCCCTTCACATCACTTCCTCACCTCTATGAGCAGTGACGGGTACCAGCTCCCAAAATTACACAGACAGCAATTTTGGGGCCCTTTTGAACCTCCAACATGCCTGTATTTGGAATCAATAGATAAATTGTGAGTTAAAGTTCCTTTTACTGCCACCTACCCAAGCAGGTGGAATTCATTTCAGCACAGATGAAGATTGCTCTGACATTTACAACACATACTTATGTTATCTTACATTTAGACTTGCATGTCTGTCACATCAACATAGTAGCCACCATGTAACCTCACCTCTTTCTGCCGATTCTTGCTCGAACCAAATGTTATTTCTAGGGTTACTGTGACCTTTGGGAATGTCACTGACTATGAATTCCCACTGTGAGATACTTCCAGGTCCATGATGCTTCAAATCAGATTTGAGAGTCATGTATTGACATGTTAGAGTGGAGTTTGTGGAGATCATTTACCATATCTACCATATTTATCATTCACTCTTTTCACTGCTTGCAACTCATAGCTGTCTGTCACAAATAATGCTCATAATGATTCAGTGAACATTATCCAAGGTGTTTTGAAGATCTGCAGCATAATTGTAGCTAGGTAACAGGAATGGGAGAATTAACACATGAATCTAGACCTATGTCCATTTATACCTCAATCTGGATAATTCAAAATACAACTACAAAGTGTCCCTCTGGTAATTCCAAAACTTAGCAATTACTGTTCACACATGACCACAGTCAAACAAGTTCCCTAAAGGCTTTTTTTCAAAGGAGAGGTGTGTTGTACATGGTATACAATTTTCTCTGCCATGAATATCTGTGTAACAGATACTGTGCAGATACAGAATCTTAACAATCCAAAAAATACCTATATTGTCCTCATGTTTGGTAGTTAAAACATGTTTATCACAGGTTATTACACCATATATGATTCAATATATGACATATGTGGGTTTAATGTGTGAGTAGTGTGCATTTATAAACACACATCTTTGTAGCAACCATAGTTTTATACTTTTTTGGCTTTCACCACCATCAAAGTTGCCCATCCCTTCTGTAGATATACGTTAAAATTCAAAACTAGGAAAGTGGCTAGAATCTATTGATGGATCAATTCTACTAAACAAGAAAGAGTTCACCAACCAATTAAGAGTCTATTAAAATTTCTGCAATTTTTGAGAGCGAAGGCTGCCTGTAAATATTTCCAGACATGAGAAGGGATTTGCCTTTGTCAATTGTTGATTTTAGATAAGTGGGGAGAGTAAGTCTTGAGCATTGACTCAGGAGATGGAAAAAGGCCCAGTGCCACATGGCTTGTGATTGGCTAATGGAAGAGCGTTAGCCCACTGTTGGCAGACTTTGAGGAGGTGACTACCTTCTAGTCAACACTTAGGGAATTAAAGTCCCTGGCGCCCAGATGTGTGTCTCAGGAAGCTCAATCTCAATTAAGAACATTTGAACTGGGAAAATTGAATTTGACATTATAGCTAAAAGTAAATTCAATAATAATCCCATTCAATTTCAAACTATTCCCTCAATTTCACATTGTGGGAATGGTACAACAACTACATTGTTGTAGACACACACAACTATATTGGTTTAACTCACTATAAAGAAATAAATCAAAATACTCCTCAAACCTACTAGCATACACTTAGACAGGTGCCGCCAAAACAGAAAAACTAGGGTGAACAAAATGATTTTAATGAAACATATAGTGCTAGAATATACGTTGAATTCAAGTCAGTGGACTCTGAAATATGACATTTAAAGTTTGCTTCTAGTATGGTGATTGATCTGACTTGAGACCAACAAGAGATGAGCAACTGTTGACTGTTAACCAGGGTACCATGCAAATGACTGAAAGGTTTAATGAGAGGAAAACAGAAAGGAAATGAAAAAAAAAAAAAATATATATATATATATATATATATAAAAAACTTGCCTCTTGGAATTCATTACCACACATTACTCTTGACCACACTACTAACGTGTGGATGCTGTCGCTGTTTAAAAGCCAAAAATAAATTACTGGTTAACTTTGCCATTTACAGTGCATACGGAAAGGTTTCAGACCCTTTCAAGTTTTCCACTTTGTTATGTTTCATCTTAAAATGGATTCAATTCATTTTTTTCCCCTCATCAATCTACACACAATACTCCACAATGACGAAGCAACAACAGGTTTTTTGAGTGTTTTGTTAATTTATTAAAAATAAAAGACTGAAATATCCCATTTACAGAAGTATTCAGACCCTTCACTTCGTATTTGGTTAAAGCACCTTTGGCAGCAATGACAGCCTCAAGTCTTCTTGGAAATGATCCTACAAGCTTGGCACACCTTTCTTTTGGAAGTTTCTCCCATTCTTCTTGGCAGAATCGTTCAAGCGCAACCAGGTTGGATGGGGAGCATTGGTGCACAGCCATTTTCAGATCTCTCCAGAGATGCTCTATTGGGTTTAGGTCCGATTCCAGGACTTTCACATTAAAAGGTTTGAGCATCCTTATGTTCTCCATAGC
>OOFE01036880.1:0-19130 GCA_900323365.1 Monocentris japonica | reverse complement strand
ACTGGCACCCATGGGGCTGTTGGATTGATTAGAGCTCAGCAAGGCACTGGGAGAGGGAGGTGTGTGTGTGTGTGTGTGTTTGTGTGTGTGTGTGTGTGTGTGTGTGTGTGTGTGTGTGTGTGTGTACAGGCACTTGTGTCAGAGGCTGGCTGTGTTGGTGTGTCTGTGTTTGAAAGGGAGAGAAACTAATGTGTGTGTTTCAGTGCTCATGAAAGAGAGAGACTTTCTGTGTGTGTGAGGTGAAAGAGTGAGCAAAACAGATTATACACACACACACACACACACACACACACACACACACATACACACACACCCAGAAGACGTCAGCTTGTAACTGGCTGTCTAGCAATGTACACACTTTTTTGGTTTGGTCAGTTAGAGGCCTTTCAGGTGACGCAACACACCTGCTGGCGGCCATATTGGAGGACACCGCTGATTGCATTTCTACACATTTCTGCATCTGGCCAGCTGTCGCTGTCTTGTTGCTAACACATCTGGTTAGCACACTAGCTAACATAGCTAGTAGAAGCTAGCGTTAGCAGTGGCTAGTAGTCCCATGTTAGCCTGCTGGCTAGTTAGCTAGCTAATGTAGCTAGTAGAAGCTAGCATTAGCAGTGGCTAGTAGTCCCATGTTAGCCTGCTGGCTAGTTAGCTAGCTACCAGTTTGTTCAGGTTCACTGAGCTGACTCTTCTCCAGCTCCAACTCAGAGTGTTTTGGAGTAGAGACTAGGGCTAAAGACAAGACAGTTGACTGAGTCACAGTAACCTACATTTGGAGACAAATCTACCTCATGAGACCATTCATTTATGTTACTGGTGAACAAACTCCCACACCACCACCACGTGGCCCAGTTATTATATATTTAGCCATTATTTGACAGTTCTTCCCAAGAAGTCTACAACGGTGCCAGCCGTGGTTTTTAGATCTGTGACGCAAAAGCAGAGCCTCTGTTGTCAATGTGACCTGTTGTTCCCCTCAAATACCAGTCACTGAAAGACATCAGAAATAGCAGCCTCTGTTCTTACAACGCAGCCAGGGGTTAATGTTCGTCACATTTTTAAGTGTCAAGCTGACGCTCTTATCCAACTTGCAATGAATGCTACCGTAGAATAAACTTAAATTCATTACAAGCCACTAATAGTAAGGAGTGGAAAAGTCACAGCCACAGTGCCCTGATAATGTTTTTGTGACTACAGCCAGATCAAAAGTGGGTAATCTTCCCATTTGACACATCTTACAACAGATCACCAGTGGTTGAGCTTGACCCCAGAGTCATGAACCCTCTTGTACTTGTCAGACGGTGTGATGATCATGTGACAGGGGAGTGCTAGGAAAGAAAACCAGATGCTGTACATGTGCATCGTTGGTTTACCTGTGTGCCTATTGAGGGGACATGTGTGTTGTATGAATCAGCCAGTCATGCTACCATGTTACCGTGTCGCTGATGAGTAAAGGCGGAGTGCCTGATGAAGAGCACGTCCACAACCCTGTGAATGATTTCAGTTTGTGTGTCGGCAGCGTGGCTCCAGCCGGACCGCCCCACCCAGACACACTGTTTTACAGCTTTTAGTCGTGCAGCGGATACGACTGGATTCTCCTTTACCCCACGTCTGCTTCCTGTCTCTTTTCTGAGAGAAGGAGGGAGAGGGAAAATGAGATTTGAACCGTCTTCGCTGTCGCAGAATGGAGGAAGCACTTTGGAGTTTTCCAGTCAGGCTCGGCTTACTGCCGGTCATCCAGCGGGGGTGGATGGATGGAGGTGGAGGGATGAATGAATGTGTAGAGGGGTCGATGGATGCAGGGAGGAATGGATGGATACACGGTGTCTAACAGGCCCTAAATTCATCTTGAAATGTCTTAAATTGGGTTATGTGAATTGCCTTGAAAGGTCTTCAATAGACACATATCGCCTATAGGTGTTAAACACTGACAAGTACAGCCTGGAGGTCTAAACTACAGTTTCTTAAATACACGTCTTTTGGAAAAAATGTTGTGTCCATATTTCAAAAACACAGATGATCCTCAAAAACAGAAATATTTTGCAAGCAATGGTCTTGATTTAGATTTAGAGGATTGAATAGGTTTGATGGTAACCTGCAACATGCTTTAAGTTCATGTCAAGGAGCATTTTGTCAGAGCAGATGATAGTTCTCTCAGGTTGGAAAGAAAGAGTTCATATCAACCCAGCCACGCTGAACTAGACTGAAACGAGTCGACTGTTTTTCACTTTTTATCTTCAATTTTGTGTCAAAAATCATTTTTACTTTATTGTAATTGGCATGAACAAACATTTTAAATGGCCTTAAATCAGGTCCTGGTGGCTCAGTGGTCCGGGGCCGTACCACATAACAGCAGTATCCTGGGTTTGAATCCAGCCAGGGACCCATGACCTATGTCCTTACTGTCTTCCTCTACTGCCCCCACTGAACAAAGGCAAAAATGCCAAAAAATAATCGTAATGAAATAAAATAGCCTTAAATCTACCTGGGTAAAATCTGCAGACAATATATTTGGACATCACATCATCTATGTTTGACCAATTTTCCATGGGAATAATAAAAATACACCACCAAACAGACAAAATGGGTCCAGAAATACAATAGAAGGTAATAGAGTTACTGGGTTATAAATGGTGAGACCAGAGACTTTTTTTTTGGCACTGGGCCAATTGAGACACAGTCTGATCAATCAACTGAGCCAAATCAATCTTATTGATCCCTATTGTCGAACCCTGGGTGGGCCTGTGGGATGTTGGAGTCTCTTTAGTCGCTTTATTCTGATGTCTGTTTTCCCCTCCAGGCAGAATATGAGGTGACTCCAGACGAGAAGAGGAAGGAGTGTGGCCAGGAGCTCCTGGAGAAACACTTCAACCCAAAGGTAGATGCCTCTCCCAGTAACCTCTTAGCACCATTGTTCATGTTACTCTTTATCTTAGCAGCTAGCAGGTAGAAACCACTCTCACTAACTTTCCTCAAGCATCACGTCCCGCTTACATAAACAAGCCAACATGGGTGCTACTGGTAGAGCAGCACACAAGCCTCAACATGCTTATCTGTGAGTGTAGAGGACATCACCTCAAACCCAGTTCATCCAGTTTTTAATTGTGTCACGGTATTTATCTGTTTTTGCTGTGTAGTCAGAGGACCATGTTCCTGAGGTGGAGGAGACCATGATGGCTCAGTGTGCCGAGAGACTGCAGCAGGAGGCCTGCAAAGAGCTCTTCAAGGAGTGTACCAAGTAAGACCAGAGGGTGGTGTCACACGTCCGTCACACGTCCGTCACACGTCCGTCACACGTCCGTCACACGTCCGTCACACGTCCGTCACACTTACAGATCACATATTTGTTACTGATTAGCCCAAAGGGGGATTGCATCATTCGCGGGGAGACAACATGTCTACTGCTGCATTGTTTTCTCTCTCTCCTTTCTCTGTTTCTTGGCCAGTCTCTCTGTCTCTTTAATGTACTTTGTACTTGTTCCCACGGCGACCTTTTTTAACTTCCCTCACACTCTGAGTGGGAAGCTCTACCTTTTTGCCATGTATATGTAAAACTAAGGTTACTTCAACACGAGTGAGGACTTCAGATAGACCTTGCAGTTATAATATTAACTAGAAATCAACTGCTTGAATTTAGCAGGGAAGTTAGCTAGCTTACTAGCTAGTTAGCTACTAGCTAGCTACCTAGGCTAGATTCTAGGCTAGACCGACCCATGACCGGAGGGTCGCTGGTTCGATCCCCGGCACCACCAGGAGGGTGTATTCCAGCTGTGAGCTGGTGATTGAAAAAAATGACTGGTGTCACAGCTACGGTGCCCACCAACACTGCCAAAGTGCCCTTGAGCAAGGCACTTAACCCCAACTGCTCCAGGCGTGCTGTTCAATGGCTGACGCCTGCGCTGTCCTCTGACCTGAAAAAGTGCATGTGTGTGGGGTGATGTGTTGTGTGTATATCTAGTCGGGTGTGTGAAAAAAGCATTTCACTGCATGTATGTGTATGTGACAAATAAAGTTCCTTTCCTTTCTCCTTTCCTTTTCTGGTAGCTATTGTGGGCGAGATATATCACCTTAAAGTTTCAATCTGTATCCCTCTGGATTCTTAAGATCTATTTGTTTCTAATAATTTTTCGTGATTTATCTGTGAGTGATAAATGTCTGTATGAATGGGGTACACAACAGTTGGACGTAGCTGGGATGTACTTACTCTTGCGGGTGGAGTTTCCCACCCCGAGTGTGACACTCATCTGACTCATTCAGCAACATGCAGAAACAAAAGCGCACAAACAACAGTGCTGATGCCTGAAGCGTTAGATTAGATATGTTTTCCATATACTAAAACTTCCAGTATTTCCCCAGGCCTGTAATTTTCAGTTTGATTAAACTCAAGGTGTAATAAAACGTTTGTCTATAGTTAAGAACGCTGTGTAACTTGTAACGGTTTATTTCCACAACAAAATCTAAATGAAAATAATTGATAAAAAACACAAAAAGAAGAGATGAAAATTAGCAATTTGTGCAGCTATGATATAAAACTAACAAAGATCTCACCTCAAAATAAACAAAGAAAAATAAATATGAGAAAGATATGAGGGAAAAAAAAAAATCATATAGTTGAGTGGTTTCTGATCAGAGTCTCACCAAGAATCACCTATTCCAGAAGGGACACACATTGAGCAACACCCTGTTCAAACGCTGTTCAGGCTTGTTATGTGGGCGTGCCAGCACCACCATGGGTGACGTGAACATTGAATCAACTTAATCACCTTTAAAAGAAATTGTGAAGGTATAAAACTAGGTCCAGGATGAAAGAGTACTCATAAAGTGTACTGTCGGTTTGTTTGTAGACATGCAGTACTGTGCAAAAGTCTGAGGCACATGTACAAAAACAAATTAGATTGAAAAAAACAAATTATAATAATAATTTAATAATAATTAAATGGAAAGTTTCTAAATATACCATAAAGAGCAGTAATGTAAAACACTGATGCAGAAAAATAAACATCTAAGACCAAATTTATATTAAAAAACTAGGGTGCCTGAGACTTTTGCACAATGCTGTATATACACTGATCATCCACAACATGAAAACCACTGACAGGTGAAGTGAATAACATCCATTATCTCGTTACCATGGCACCTGTCAAGGGGTGGGATATATTGGGAAGCAAGTGAACAGTCCGTTCTTGAAGTTGATGTGTTGGAAGCAGGAAAAATGGGCAAGCGTAAGGATCTGAGAGACTTTGACAAGGGCCAAATTGTGATGGCTAGACGACTGGGTCAGAGCATCTCCAAAACGGCAGGTCTTGTGGGGTGTTCCCGGTATGCAGTGGTTAGTACCTACCAAAAGTGGTCCAAGGAAGGACAACCGGTGAACCGGCGACAGGGTCATGGGCGCCCAAGGCTCATTGATGCGTGTGGAGAGCGAAGGCTAGCCCGTCTGGTCCGATCCCACAGAAGAGCTACTGTAGCACAAATTGCTGAAAAAGTTACTGCTGGCTATGATAGAAAGGTGTCAGAACACACAGTGCATCGCAGCTTGGCTGATCAGTGTAGACCATTATATAGTCTCTCTTAGTGTCTCTCAGTGTCTCTTAGTGTCTCTTACTGTCTCTCTCAGTGTCTCCCTGGACTCGTGTGTCTCGTCAGACTGTGGTCCTGACAGGGTGAAGTAGCACCAGGCTAGAGGGGTAGAGGGCTGTTAGCTCGTCCGAATATAACCCACCGTCCTGGTGTGGGAGAGGTTGGGTTGGAGGTCTTTAAACCTTTAACCCGGCCAGAGTGGGGTGAGGACCGTCTCCCCCAACATAACCTCACCCTAACACAATCCAGGAGGTCTGGTCTGAAAGGAGACTCCCATCGAGACCGATGGAGAGTTGCTGCTTTAATGTTGATAATCTAGGAATTTAAGCTTCTTCTGCTGTTGACCTTATTGTAAGTCGCTCTGGAGAGGAGCATCAGCTAAAATACAACGATGAGATGACATGATATCATGTGTGTTGGCTAAGATCAAATAAAAAGGTCTTTTATTCCCACAGGGGTTCTGTATGTTACACATGCTACAAGGACATCAGGACAGAGAGACAGAACGAAACAACTCTGGTTACAATTTGTATAAACCTTTCACCTATGAGGGATTACAAGGGGTTATAATGCATCCCTTAGAGTCAGGGATGTTATGGGGGACCAACCCACCTAAACCCTAAGGCTGATCTTTCTGAGGTACATTTATAGTGCACATTATAGTAAGTAGCACCAAACTGATGTATGTTAAAGTTAATGCTGTTCTGAAAATATAATGGCTTTTTGTTTATAATGGTGGTTTATGATGATCACTGACTGGAGGTCAGTTTACCCACCTTATCATTCACTGACTGTAATGTGGCTAAATGCCCCAAATATGGATGCAGGTAGAAAAAGCGATATGAAAGGGATTCAACCCACAACTTGCTTTACTTACAGCTCAAAAATAACATTTTCAACTTTCAACTAATATGACCAGTTTCTTTGCTTGGCCTCCAAAGTCAGTTGGCTTCCACACAGTAAAGCATTTTACAGTCCTTACCCACTCCATCCAACCCTGAAGTTTAACCACACGGTGAACTTCACTGAATGTAAAGGTAGTCATCAATTTCCTGTGTGATGACTATTGCAACACAGACATGTTGAATCATGGAGCCATATAGCTGCCAATCTGGCTTTGTAAAGCCCGGGGCCTTTTATAATAGAAGGGCGGTTAGATCTGAATGAGCCAACTGTAGTCAACAGGCCCTGCCAGGCTCAGTGGCGTAAAGCAATATATACCTTTCTACACAGATCGTTGAGGAGAAAATCATCATGTGTAGGGTGGCGTTTTCAGGGATTTAAAGGATTTCAGTTTTTTTTATGCCAAACTCCAAAAACTCCTATATGTCTAATCGTCCTCCTACTTCTTCTCCTACTCTATTCATCCCCTCAACCGATTTCCTGCTCTTTGTGCAGTGATTACATCCCTATTCTCAGAAAGAAAAGCGAGAACAGAGTGCTGCTGAAACACAACTGAAATCTAATATCCAAGCCATGACTGGAAGGTACTCTTAGGTCATGGGCTTTTCAAAGGAATCCCAAAAATCAAGAAGGCCAGGTCAAGGCCAAAGTGCAACTTTACACAAATTACTACTAGTGGTTTTTGCTTACTTCTTTTAGAAGTGAAACAAACATGAAAATGTGAAGTTGGCTCCAGAGGACTGCTGCAACCAGGTGTTACAGCAGTTGGTGGCATTGAAATAAATGGCCATGAGGTAAAACAATGAACATTGGAATGAGGTGCAGTTATTTAACATTTTCTCAAGACCTAACAATCCAAATGACACTGAAGCTGCACTGGGCAACTTTGCACTTTGGCAGCACCAAGTAGCAACCAGAAATAACTTTAAATGTTTGAAGGACTTCATCAGGTCTTCACCCAGAAATAATGATGTCAGGAAACAGCTCACTAGACCGAAATGTGTTCTTCTTTGCTGGTTGGAGCAGTCACTGCTGTTCAGGAGACACTTTGGGATTTCTCCTTTAAGTTTGGATCGGTCCCTTCCTGTGTGGAGAGGATTTCCAATTGGGTGAATCTACAGTCTCAGGTAGTCGGGATGGGATGCTCTTCTGTGTTGCAGCCCCATTTTGTGCTTGAGACTCATAAGATACTTTCCTTTACTTTACTTTGAAGTCTTTTTTTTGGTGTCTGAGAAGGGAAGGCTCTCTGGAGAGATGATTAGCAACAACAATCATACGGCTAAAGCCTGCAGCAGAGGACTGGTAAACTAGCACATGAAGCAGACTATTTTACTTGCCCCTGGTGTGTTCACAATATCACGAGTCTACAGTAGATTTTGACAGTGTTGTGTTTCAAGCAGAGAGGGGTGAGAGGCCAGCCAGACTGGTGCTGACAGAGGTGCTGAACGTCAAAAATAAAAAAGGCTGACAATTTTGCCAAATGCCTGTACTGGGAGCTGGGAGCCATAGGGGTGATGGTGAAATGTGATCCAGGAAGCTGGAGCTGAACATGTGGCTGCAGGTTGCTACCTGGGACACACACCGGGAGGGAAGTGTGTGTGTGTGTGTGTGTGTGGTGGGGGGATAATGTGTGTGGTGGTAGCCGGGGGGTTTGAGATAGTGTGTGTATGTTCCTGTGTGTATGGTATGTGTGTGGTGCAGGGGTTGCCTGTATGTGTCTGTATGTGTGTACGTCATGCTTATAATTACAAATATGTGCTTATGTAGTGTTTCCCATGAGGGGAAAAAATAAAAGTAAATGAGCTGCTAAACCCACTAGCAGGGGGTAATTTAAGTGGGAGATGATAGATTACACCCTCCCTGAAAACACAGAAATGTAATGAATCCCACAAACCAGCATCGCCTGCCTCAGCATCACTCTCGTAGTACTCAACAGCACACTCGCTACAGTCGCTACAGTCATTGTAGAAGTCTGCTTACTGGAATGCTGTTGTACTTTTGTTCCATCTGAGAGTGGAATTTGAAAAATCAACTCTCTCTCGTTCAGCTGCTAGAAGTTAGCAAGCAATTATCTGGTAACTACAGTACTTGTACAGACGTGCCTTAAACACTAAATACTACAAGTGGTAAAAGTTGTACAGATTTAGTGTCGGAGAAATGCAAGAAGGGGGACTTTTATGATGGCTGACACTGTTTAACAGAAAACACAAACGAACAAAATCCAAACTAAAGCCAAAGGTGATATGTTTTATTACTCGGCTAGTTTTGGTGAGCTTGGTGTCCTAGGAAACCTGAGCTGAGATATCATGATTATCTTGAGGTATCAGTATCAAAATCGCTGCAATTGTAAGATAAATATACAGGAATTTGTCTTGGTTGTGTTTGTGCAGAGGCAAATAACATAGTAACAGAGTACATACTGATAGTACATACTGGTTCAGGGACAACAGGTTCTCAGTGTAGTGAATATAACACACATCATACACATTACTAAAGAACAACATATTCCATTACTATATGCCTTCATGCAGTATGCCACATGTAGACTTGATGTGTCTCGGTCCTGAAATGGGATGTAGCCCCTGGTCTAAATTGGGCTGAATCCTATTTTAATCTGACCTTGCAAATACAAAAGATAGAAAAATGACAGTCCAGAAATTCAGGGAGGATTTCATGATGCCTTAATCTTCTCCCCAAACCCAAATAGCGACCCTATATCATCTGATCATGTGTCACCAAGTTGGCCAATTTAAGATAAAGACCTGCATACCTGTCACCCTCCACTGCAACCTGAAGCGCCAGTCTATCTAGAGACACACAGGCGTGAATGTACATCCTGCTCCCTGGGAAGAGCTGTTTACATGAACCCGTGTAAATTATGAGATGATTTATGACACTGGTATTCTTAACGGTTGGCACCATATGATAAACAGGTTTTGTGTTGCCTTTTTTCTTGTGCCGTCACATTTATCTATGCAACATGACCCTGGGGCCTTACTATCGATGGTTTTAATCCATGAAAGGATTTATTTCACATTTATTTCATACAATAGAGTACATATGACCAAGCAAATTCCCAGTGCTTCTTTCATACAGGGATGAAAGTGACAAATGACAGATCTTTTCACTGCCTATCTCGCAGAGCAGCATTGAAAGTTCTGTGTGGATTGCTCTTAGCTATGGGTGGCTGTCTGACAGGCAGTGAAGGGCAACGCGTTCTGCCCTCCAGTTCTCTCAGCTGTCAGATCTGGGTTTGTGAAATTCAAGCTGGCATGATGTGGCCACGGAGCAGCTCGGCTCACCGTGAGCTGACGGCTTTCCATGTTCCCAAATTTAGGTTTGGTTTTCCATCGTTTGTCTTAAGGGATGCCCCGGTGGCTCATCAGGCCATTTTGTTCCCTCAAGTCTTTCTGGGTTTAAATCTGGTTTGAGGTCTTTGTTGCATTTCATTTAATCTCTCTGTGTTTCTCACCTTGTACTAGTCATTATCCCTTTGTCGGTATACAGGCTTTACCTGTCTACAGGTAAACTAACACAATCAGCCTAGTCAGGCATTGCCTTTGCTTACAATGCTCAGGTTCAAATGAAAGTAACGATTCAGAGGACTTTGATGATATCAAATATTCCATGGTAGCTAACATGGAAGTATCAATAAGGGGATTGAGATGCAGATTATGTTAAGGTGCAGATAAAGGTCCGAGGAATCTGCTCTGAGGGAAATTGAAACAGAGAATGTATTTTAGTATGGGTGGGAATGAAAACTCTGGCAGTGTTGCTCTACCCCATTGAGCTACAGGACCAACTTTAAACACCTAAATGGCCTAAGTAATATAAAAAGAGGACCTAATACTGCTCCTTTAACAATAAACCATATGACATTTGGATTATACTCTTATAATGTGAATTCTGCATGCATTCATTCCAACTGTGTGTGTGGGATCTTCATGCTTTTATTACTCTGAAAGCCACTGTATGGTAGCTTATGCCTTGAGGGACACAGCATGCATGTAAAGCAATCAACAGCACAAACCTACAGTTATATCCATTTACATTTGGATCAGGACTGAACCGCCCACTATCATCTGTATGAAACCGAGTCATCACACTACAAATCCCTCTTCGGAGCCCCATGCTGACAAAGGCTTAGAAGTAATCATCTTGGAGGGTAGTTGTTGCTCGTATTCGTCAAAGGAATAATTATGGGGAAAAGGTTAGGTTGCCACCTGTCTGAAAAAGCTTGGAGGCAACTTTCAGGTCCTAAAACAATGTGTTTCTTTGCATTGCTTCAGTTTGGTCAAGGCATGTTGGGACAGGAGACAGATACTTTGCCACAGGCTTTCACTCCGCTGTGTCATTTATTTTGTGTCCATTTTGTGTTCCTTGTAAAGCTAGAACTTGGGAAATGAATGGTCTTTTCATACAATAGTGGAGATAAAATAGTTGTGTGTCTTATGGTGTACAGTAGGCTACAGGTGTTATGTTTTTGTAATGCTGATATACAAGGCTACAGTAGAATGATTTGTACTGATTCATTAGAAAATCAATTAAATTGTGGAGATTTTTTCCATGAAGACTACTCCTATCCTTGATTTTTTGTTCTTCTCTCTCATCCCTCTCTTTCTTTCTGCCTGTTTGTCTCTCTTTCCCTCTCTCTCCCACAGACATGAGGATCCTCATGAAGATCCTGAAGATGGCTGTTTCAGGAGCAACCCTACTTACAGTAGCAGTGGTCCTCCTGAACTTGGCCAGATGTCAGGGCATGAGAAAAGGAAAAGACAGCTCACCACTGAAGTTCACGCACCACCTCTATAATGTCACCATCAATGAGAACTCTGCCCCACGGACGTATGTCCAGACTCCAGTTAAGATGGGCATCGAACTGGTAGATCCATTCTGGGACATCAAATATAACGTCTCGGGTGACGATGACAGCCTTTTCCAAGCGGAGGAAGTAAAGGTTGGGGATTTTTGTTTCCTACGGATCAAAACACGCAGTAGTAACTCAGCACTTCTCAACAGGGAGGTCAGAGATAGTTATACCCTCACCGTTGAAGCAACCGAGAGCACTTTCGACTTTCAGGCTAAGACCAAGGTGTCTGTCCAGGTGCTTGATACCAATGACCTGAAGCCTCTTTTCTATCCTGCCTCTTACAACGTAGCCATCAGGGAGGACACTCCACTTAAGACAAGTGTGGTCAGGGTGAGCGCTACAGATGCTGATATTGGCAGCAACGCTGAATTTTATTACTCTTTCACCAGCAGAGCCCATCCATTTGCCGTGGATCCTTTTACAGGGACAGTCAGCCTTGTCAAGAAGCTAAATCATACCCGGACAGAGAGATACGACCTCACTGTTTTAGCTGAGGACAGGACCAAGAAGATATCTGGTGTTCAGAAGTTTGGTAATGTCGCCAGGGTTATAGTAAATGTACAAAAGACGTCCTCGGCATCTCCAATTATCACACTTCCCAATCCCATGGTTTCTACAGACGGCAAAATTACTATCGATGTCCACGTGGAGTCAGGTATAAAGCCAATGGAATTCCTAAATATTGTTGCAGGGGATACCCACAAGTGCTTTGACATTATCCCTTCAGGTGTGCAGGGCAGTGACTTCCAAGTGATCTCAACCAAGAGGATTATCTGGCCTCGAAACCCGTTTGGACTGAATCTGTCCCTTCAAGCTAAAGACAGGAGTTTCCCGGCTTTACTCTCTCCAATTACACAGATCCATGTCGCAGCCCTTCATTACAGCCCATTGGCATTTTTGGAAGACACCTACATTGTTACGCTGAGTGAGTTTTCACCACCTAAAACTCATGTGGTCAGGGTTTCGGTCACCTCAGTCACCTTTAATGTTACCTATAGCATCAAAAATAACCCTGACAGTATTAAGTTCAAGATAAACCCCAAAACAGGAATTATCATCACCACAGAGAAATTTGATTATGAGAGAAAGGATCGATACGAGTTTGATGTAACAGCCAACCGAGGTGAAGCTGAGGCTCACGTAGTGGTTGAGATAACAGACGAAAATGACAACAGCCCAAAATTCATCCAGTCCTCCTATCAGGCCACACTGGAAGAAAACGCTCCTGTTGGCAGCAGTGTCTTGACGGTAGCAGCCACAGACGAAGATAAAGGCAAAAACGGCTTTGTGACTTATGCTATTGCCAACTCAGGCCCCTTACCGTTCACAATAGACCCATTCACAGGTGTCATCTCAACCTCCGAACATTTGGACTATGAGTTGATGAAACGTCGGTACCACCTCAGAGTATGGGCGTCTGACAGCGGCAGCCCGTTCAGTCATGTCAGCGAGTGCACTGTGACGATCACCATGAGCAACGTCAATGATAACATCCCTCTGTTTGAGAAGGTGGGCTGCAACGCCACCATACCACCAGATTTCCCCGTGGGGCACATGATCACCGAGCTGTCAGCCATTGATTTAGATGAGCTACAGCAGCTGAGATATGTCATTGAGTCGGGGAATGAGCTCCAACTGTTTACTATCAACGCGGTATCTGGAGCCATCACCGTGAACCACCCAATTTCCCCGATTATAGCCAAGACGCAAGCAGTTTCATTCACTTTAAGAATCATTGCCACAGATGGTAAACATCGCTCCGATCCTTCAGTTGTCACCATAACTGTCACTAACAAAGGCGATAATGCTACAATTCACTGCCAGGAGACAGGCATTTTCAAACAACTGACAGATAAACTCATAGAGTCGATCAAACCCATTTTAACTGACCAGGAGGAGGACTCATTCTCTGATATTCACATCATCAACCGACATTCCCCCAAGTTTGACTTAAGCATCCCTGGTTCTATTGAGCTAGCTGAGGACTACCCACTGAATTCCACCATTATTGAGTTCAAGGTGACTGACAATGACTCTGGATTCAATAGTAAACTGGTGTATGCTATATCAAGTGGGAATGAGGATGGCTGTTTCTCCATTGACACCTTCTCTGGTGAACTTCAGTTAGTTTGCCCATTAGACAGAGAGAGTAAAGAATTCTACATTTTGAACATAACTGTTTATGATTTGGGAACCCCACAAACATCTGCATGGAAATTTGTTGCAGTGAATGTCATGGACGTCAATGACAATCCTCCTGTTTTTGGTCAGCCTAGATATGTGATACGCATCCCTGAAAACACAGAGGTGGACTCCAACATATTTAAAGCTCAGGCGTTAGATCTGGACGCAGATGCTAGCGGTAATGTCCAGTACTCCCTGCTGACAAGCACTGACATGTTCAGCATTGATGAACTGACTGGGGAGGTGAGGCTGACGGGACATTTGGATCGAGAAGTCTCACCCAGGCATGATCTCCGGATCGAAGCGAGAGACCAGGCCAAACTCGGCCCTCAGCTGTTCTCCACCACCGATCTAGTGGTGGTTTTACAGGACATCAATGACAACCCACCCAAATTTGTACCCAAGATTTACAAAATAAAAGTCCCCGAGGATGTTCCTGTGGGCACCCTGTTAGTCTGGGTGGAGAGTGTAGATTTTGATCTTGGCAGCGGAGGCCTCATCACCTACAATCTCAAGAACACAGAGGGTGGGATCTTTCACCTCGACTCCACCACGGGTTCTTTGACCCTTGAGAGGGAGCTGGACTTTGAGAGGCGACCATCTTACAACCTCACGGTTCGTGCTGTCGACCACGGCCTCCCTCGCTCCCTCTCCTCCTCCTGCTTTGTGGAGATTGAGGTTCTGGATGTCAACGAGAACCTCCACCGGCCAATGTTCTCTGAGTTCGTGTACGAATCCGGCGTGATGGAGGATGCGGCGGTGGGGACATCGGTGGTAACGTTGACGGCTTCAGACAAGGATCTGGGAAGAGATGGAGTGGTCAGGTACCACATCCATGATGGCACTGGTCTGGGAGTCTTCACCATCGATGAAGAAACAGGTAATAAATACTTTGGTTAGGATTATGATTTCTTGTGTTTGTAGCAGAATCATAGTACTGGTGGTAAAAATAGTAATGTGATACGTTATTGGTCCCTGGAGGGAAATTCGCTTTTCTCTTTCCCCCGTCCACAGGGAGGTCAAAGGTCAGGGTGAGCTACAGAACAGCACCCCTGGAGCTGGTAGGGATTCAGTGTTAATGACAATTTAAGGGCTCTGTGGAAATTCACTGTCACAATTGATTCCTAATACTAATCTTTTTGGATAATCAAAAAAAGTTCCTGTGCAGCCTAGCAATCATTTTTCTGTTTGTATGCCAGAACAAAATGTGTGTGCTGTGTTGTCACAAGGGCTGACTTCAGAGTAATAATTTCTCTCAGTCATTTTCTGGGGGACAAATGCAGGGTTGTGCAATATGATATTTCCTCCAGGGTGGTTAAAGTGGTTGTCTATTTTTCCAACATATCCTGTACTGCAGATGACCTGTGCCCTCTCAGCATATCACAGTGCATTCCATTAGCCTGCTGCTGCACTTACGGTGAAGATAAAATCAGGGCAAATAGAGTTCCCCTGTTGTAATGGAACAGAACTAAAATATGTGGCTTTTTCTGTCTCTGCTATTGAATATCATTGGTTTTCAAACTCTCCCTCTGGGATCCCAAATTTGATCTGTGTTTTAAGGCAACTATGTGTGGATAAGTCAATATTTCTTGCTTTTAGACTCCTGAATTGCTACCCTATGGTGTTTTATTCATCCTGTCTTACATTGTGGAAAGGTGTGTACATTTTGGCAACATAAGATAATAGTTTTATGACCTATCTTGCAGAGCAGAGACTGATAACAATTTACCCAGAATAATTTGGGGACTCTTTTCAATCTTCCTGCAAACCACCTTTGGGCCCAGACTCAGAAAAGCACAAATGCATACACCCTAAGCCATATAGCTATATAGTTTTCTCCAGGTTGGTTAAGGCAGTTAGATATAAAAGTGATTCACACTTGATGAGAATAAAAGTGATTAATTTCTCAGGTACAGCAACACAGTGAAACAATAAACACCAGTGTATTGTTCATTCATGATAGTGTCTTATAGTAGTGTCAAATGCATGTCGTCTCTCAGGTGTGATTCGTACGACCGAGATGTTGGACCGTGAGACGGTGTCTGACTGCTGGCTTTCTGTCTACGCCACCGACCTGGGAACTGAACCTCTGATCTCCTGGACCCATGTCTTCCTGGAGGTCCTGGATGTTAATGACAACGCTCCAGAACTTTCCCAGCCTGTCTATTTTGGCTCAGTCCAGGAGAACGTGGCCAAGGTAAAGTCCGTCCTCCAAGTGTCGGCCAAGGATGTGGACATTTCATCCGCGGGGAAGCTCTCCTTCCAGATGCTGGACTCTCACCGAACGTATTTCGACGTCGATCCCAAGACAGGTAATTGCAAAAATATCCAAGCTATTTTATTTATGTATCTATCCTTAAAACAAGTGACAACACTTTCTTGAATCAAGTGAAAGTAAGGAAGATCACTCCACTACTATCAAAATAATGTCACTTGATTAAAGAAAATTCTTGGAAAGATCTTTTCCTATTCGCAGATTTTTTCACTTGCTTTACAAAAAATGATATTAATGACTGAATGCTAGACTAAATGACTGGTCAAGATGGTTTCAAGATGGTTCATTATAGGAACATAAAGAGATTCCAAGATGAAATATCCACTGTTTTAAAAATATGACACCTGCCCTCACAAAACTATTGCATGACAGTTAAACTTGCTGCGGATGATTATCAAAGTTATTAGTTAATTTAAGGCCTTTTCTCATCGACAACATCATAATGACATTTCTTATAGGTAACTTTCATCAGGTAACTTTTTTTTCTAAAAGGGATGTATAACGTTTTTAATGCAAGCCTTCATATCCCCTCTTAAATATTGACCACTGGTAATGGAAAGGTTCTGAACGAGGTACCATACAGGTGATATGCCTGCGATATGTAATTGGGTCAATTTTCTTCTTGTTTCATGAATAGTTTGGACAGAAATGCCGGCTGCATGCTGCCTCACATTCGATTTACATTTTGATTCAAACTCCCATCGTGAATATAAGACATCTGGAGGACCTTTCAGAGATAGTTTCAACACATCAGTATACATTATGCCATACCTCCTCCCATTTCAGATTCAAATGTTTTCCTGCGGCTGTAAAACCTGACAGCGAGCGTGTTATTTCCCACAAGACAGGCTGAAAAATGGTTGATATTTCTCAACCTGCTGTTGCAAGTCTGAGCACAATAGGTGAAGCAGAGCCTGGGCGTGTGGCCAAACTATAACGTCATACCGCAAATCTACCGCTCACATACTCATTCAGCCAAGGTCTGAAAGGACATGCATTTGTTGAGAGAAAACTAACATACCACCCAACCAGGAAAAATGCCTGACCCCCCTCCCCCCTCCACCATGCATCTGTGTGTTCGTATTTGACAGTTGCAATGTCACCTGGCACCGACTTTGATGTTCCGGCAAATTAGTTCAGCATTAGCTCTGACGGTGCACGTTCCTACAAGCCCTGTCCTCTTCTTATAATCTCTAGGCAGCTCTGGTGTTTGTCCACGCCCTGAGGCCAATATACCCAAGGATTATTGAGAAAGAGGGCGAGTTGCGTTAATTGCCAGATGTCAGACAATAACTGGGAGAAGAGCTGCTGAGACACCCAGACAAAGGCCATTAAGTAACTCCTAAAACAGACTTTTTTGTGTCTGGAGAAGATTGCATGTATTTGATGTTTGTTTACTTGCACATACAGAGGCTGAAATAGTTTTCTCTAATTTAAATCTCTGTTGTAGTGTTATTTCTGTGGTAAATACCTTTTTACTTTTATGTATTTACTGTTGTGAAACAGACGATAGCCAATTCATTTGTAGTCAAAAGGCCCAGCTCAAGTTCAAGCTCAAATCAGGAAATAAGTCAAAAGAAAGTAAACAAATACACATGAAAATGAAAATCAACATGCAAGCAATAATCCACCGATAGCAATCATGTAAAAGCCTTAGTCTGAGTATTTATTTATAGGATCGTGGTCCAGTGTCTCCATTTATTTGACCATGAAAACACATTATTCTGATTTCATTCAGTTTTTTAAATTTAAACATGACAATAAAGTATCAATATGCCAAAGAACACCACAAAATGGGACAAAATGTTTGTTTCGTTTGATATTAAAACGTGGCTATCAAACAAGCCCATGTAAACCCAGGTAATCATATTACTTTGAACCACATGAACGCTCTAATCAAACTATCACAGAACCATGTAAACCTACTAAACCTCAAAAGCTGGATATCTGGAAGGTGAGGCACGTCGCCTTATCGCCCCAAATCAAGTTGAAACATATTGTTCAGTATTATGTGGATCACTCATGCCTCAACAGGAACAAAATGACTCACGGCCTATGTAGGTATCTGAGCAAGCTTTCGGTTCTCCTACATGCACATACTGCAGTGAACACTGCTATGGAGGAGAAGTTCTGTTTGGTACACGCTACAGGTATTGGTTGATGAAGGACAAGTGGAACAGTGTTTTAATGAAGGAAAAGCCAGTTAGATGAAAGTTGCTGTGCTTACTGTGCGCAATGAGAGGAAAGCTGCCTAACAGCTCTGGCCAGAAACAAAGCCTCTCTCAAATCGAGATTGCGCCCAATTCAACACTTCACAACAAATGATTGTAGTGCAGATTAGATGCTTTGAAAGGTGGCGTTAAGACTTTGAGCCATGTTTGGCCCTTCAGACTGGCTGCTGTCATCGTTGCACAATGCAGCCATTGGTCCCAATAAGTCAGAGAGAGGGTTTTCCATCCCAGAATCTCAGATCAAAGCAGAGAACACTCCAATTATAAAGGGGCTGTGGGGCTGTGGGGTGCCAGCCTTGGTGAATTAGTTTTAAAGCATGCAATTTGCGGCAGCAATTGGTGATGGGGGCTATTTGCTTGTGCGGCGCTCTTTTCCAGGGCTTGTTTGTGTCACAGCTTTGCATATACAGTACATTCAGAAAGTATTCAGACCTTCACTTTTTTCACATTTTGTTATGTTGCAGCCTGAGGCTAAAATCGTTTAAATTCATTTTTTCCCTCGTCAATCTACACTCAATACCCCATAATGACAAAGAGAAAACAGAATTTATTAAAAAGGAAAAAATGAAATATCACATTGACAGAAGTATTCAGACCCTTTACTCAGTATTTAGTTGAAGCACCTTTGGCACAGGTTACAGCCTCAAGTCTTCTTGGGCATGACGCGACAAGCTTTGCACACCTGGATTTGGGGATTTTCTGCCATTCTTCTCTGCAGATCCTCTCAAGCTCTGTCACGTTGGATGGGGACCGTCGGTGGACAGCCATTTTCAGGTCTCTCCAGAGATGTTCAATTGGGTTCAAGTCAGGGCTCTGGCTGGGCCACTCAAGGACATTCACAGAGTTGTCCCTAAGCCACTCCTGCATTGTCTTGGCTGTGTGCTTAGGGTCATTGTCCTGTTGGAAGGTGAACCTTCGGCCCAGTCTGAGGTCCTGAGCACTCTGGACCAGGTTTTCATTAAGGATATCTCTGTACTTTGCTCCTTTCAGCTTTCCCTCAACCCTGACCAGTCACCCAGTCCCTGCCATTGAAAAACACCCCCACAGCATGATGCTGCCACCACCATGCTTCACTGTTGGGATGGTA
>OOFE01036872.1:11118-24932 GCA_900323365.1 Monocentris japonica | reverse complement strand
CCCTCCTGGTTTAATGGTGTGTGATGGAGTCCTCATGTTAAGTGCTGGGAGTCTGGAGCTGTCCAGCTGCTCACACCTGGTCCTGTTAAGATACTGTATGTCACTCAGGCAGTCTCCCAGAGCTTCATTCTTTCACTTTCATGTAAACCACTGATGTGCAATCCTGCTGTCTTTCCTTTACCTGTACCTTCTCCATATCCACTCTACCTGCTGCTATTTTCCCCTGCCACCTCCATCCCAGACATGGGGAAAATACATCTCAAACAATCACATCTTGAACTATTTGAGGTGAGCCTGATTCATCTTGCTAGACATTTAAACAGCACCACTTGTGAGATAACGTGAATCAAGAGCACCTCTTTTTTCATTTATCCATGTTGTATTCAACCAGGTCTGTTTGCTCCAAGCCCTCTCTCTCTCCATTAACTTGAGAGGCTTGCATGGTATAAAAGCCAATCTGTGTGCTCCATATTCAGCAATACGGCCTATGTTGTTCACTATTTTTTCTATGACACTCATGTCACTTAATCCATCCGTTTTCTGGCTGAAGACATATTTGAGAATAAGAGCAAAACAAAACACACAACTGCAATAAATAGACATAAACATAAACATACTGACAGCTTATCATTCAAAATAAGGTTGTTATTTTGTTACTCTTTGTATATTCTTTCAGCCTTTACGAAATGGTCAAGGTTTTAATTCTAAAAGTAAAAGCAACGATAAAGATAGAACAATACAAAAGAACAACAAAAGCTGTTTTGAAAGCAGGTCTGTTTATCAGATGAGGCTAAAGTAGTAATCCATCACATTCAGAACAAGGCAATGTTTCCTTTACCTCCAATCTGGTAAGATCCAAGTCTAATGTGATGACTGTTGCTTGAAAATGGAGTTAGCCAACTATAAAAAAGTGCAGTCAATGACAGTGGACCATGACAGAATATATGGAAAGGTTTCAAAATGCTTCTTCATCTCTTCCTGAGTAAGTATGGTGTTTGGTTTTCTCTCTGCCTTTTGTGGACTTTCGCATTTGAAATGAAATGAAATTTGCTGTCTACTGTCCAGATCAGGTTTGTGAGTGTTACAAGGATGTTCCCGTCAGAATAGATGTTAAATGTCAACACCGTACACACAAAACCTGGGCTTATTCCAAACCAACTACTGAAACCAAACACAAAGATCTGATTTTGCCACTTATTGACAATGTTTTTATAAAAAGAAGAAGAAAAATGTGGGAAAATATTTCCCTAATAATAATTCTGCAATTCACTTCCAGGCTATTCTTGCTGTTGCTCACAATTATGCATGCACCTCTTCAACAGAAATATCACTTTGTCATTTTGTTTTATTCTGTTACACCTTGGATGGATGCAGATATCTACTGATCTACTGTATATATTACAGAATGACCGCATTGTTTCTCTCTGCTCAGTGATACCTGAATGATATTGCGCAATGATTGAGAGAGAGGGAGGAGTGATACACTATTTTGACTTTGAGAAGGGTGAAGCATTTTAACCCCATGAGGCGGCGGGAGCCTGTTCTGAATATGGGCTAAAGAGGAAATAGAGGGCCATTTGAGAGACGAGCTCAGAGACATACACTTACATCTGAACAAATTAAAAAAGACTGAGAGAGACACAGAGAGTCAGAGTCATAGTATGATGTGAGGATAAATCCATACTAATACGCAATCCCAGTTATACTCAAGGACTTACATGAAACAGCGTCCCACATGACAGAAATAGTGAGTCATAGGGAGGCGGTGATTGATGTCACTGATTAATGTGTAGGAAAGTGTGATAAAAAGAAAAGATTCCACAGTTCGCTAGACTCAACCCATGGATAACTCTACAGCTGTGCGCCTCATTGGCTCAGCCAACCAATGGGAAGTTCGGGGTGACTGATCACCTGTGCTGCCTGTTCAATGACATCAGCGAGACAGCGACGTGTCCAACTGGAAGTAAATCCGGAGCGCAGCCAGGGAGGCAATCAGCAGCAGTGGAGTAGGGAGTGTATTAGTTATGCTGTAAACAACATCTAAACGATTGAATCGATGTTTCTGCAAGGTAACGTGAAGGGCGTCCTGGGGACTGTTTTTCACTGTGTGTGATATCTCAGGTGATAATTCAGACACCACTGGTCTGATTTTGATGAAACCTGGAAGGATGATGCATCTTCACGCTGTGTCCCAGTGCTTAAAACACACTGAAACACTGATACACTGATTGGCCTAATGGGAGCCAATCAGTGTATTTAAATAAATAAATAACGATAAAGGTCAACATTTTTAACTCAAACATGATATCTCAGACACCATGGGTCCGATTTTGAAGAAACTTGGAGGGATGATGCATTTCGGCACTGTGTTCTGGTTTAATTACACTGAAATTTCACTGATTGGTGATGGGGGTGCAATAATTAAAGGTCAAAATATATATATATTTTTTAAAAGCTGTAACTACTACACCACTGGTCTGATTTTTACAAAACTTGGTGGGATGATACAGCTTGTGTTCTGGTGCATAAAAAAAATAGACCGATTAGCCTAATGAGGGCGCTATAATTAAAGGTTAAAATTTCAAACTTTAAAAGGCCAAAACTGCTATACCACTGGTCCACATTTGATGAACTTGATTGGCCCAAGCGATGCCTGCATCCTTCGTGGAGGCAACATGTTTCACTTGTTTTATTTTGAGATGGAATACAAAACAGGTCTTGGCAGTATTGTGTGTCTACATTATCGATATGAAGCAGCCAAGATTGATGTGATATGAAACTTTCCCATCACAGTGTGTCCTGGACTTGCAATACCGCAACATAGAAAGTTTCCCCTAAAGCACATAGCAGGTTAACATGCACATTAGTTATGTTCTTTCTGCCCTTGAGGCATGTGTCTCTTTTCTCTTTGCCTATGTCCAAAACTAAAATAAACTTGTGAAGGGACGACTGCACCTTCTCCTTTGTAAAAGCATGCAACAATTTCCAGGCTCCAGATGATGAATTCTGCCACTAAAGACTTTGAATGAACTTGAAAATGCATTGGCCAAATCCTGGGAGAGATGATGTCACTGCTCTGTTCATTTAGCAGAGGGCTCCGTCCATGGACCCAAGGACCAAATTCAGAATGACAGAGTGAGTGCGTGTGTGCAACCCAGACCCTGATAATGGGCACAGACACACATACACACACTCTCATACACACAGGGGTTCAATTGTCTCTGGCTATTTAGGCACAAAATGCCATTTGGCCTTAGAAATACTAGATTGTCTCACAGCCAAATGTCTCTCTCTCTTTCGCTAAATAAACTCACACACAGACAAACATAAAATAAACTTGACTTGACATACGAGTACACACGCACCCATGCACACACACAGAGACACACACACAATTTAATCACACTGTGACATTTACACACATACAAATAAGGTTTATCCAAACATTTACCTACAGTTTCAATAGACACTACATAGGCAGACGTAGTCAAACATACATCCATTGTGCACCAATAACCCCTTTTCTCCTCACCAACCTTTCCTTTCTGCTCACTACTCTGATCCTCCCACACACAGCTGCTCTTCTTGGTTCGTCTGTCTCCCATTTTTCTTTAATTATGGCTCTTTTTTTTATCCTATCATTCAAAATACAAAACTATATAATAATACATAAAACTGGCAACAACTGGTGCATTTTTTTTTACTCTTTCTATTGGACCAATTTCTTGGTTACAACACCCATAAACTGGTAGCCAAGTTCCCTCTACCTACTTTTTTCCTGCCTTAGTACTGACATATTTTCCAAACATTTCCTCTCAGGGGGGGAGCAACGGTGCAGCAGAAGAGCAGCAAACATAAAAAGTGGCTACATCTAAGCATGCTCACTTTTTTGTGTTCTGTCTATTTGTCTGTCTATTTGATGCCCTTTGCCTTCTCTGACTCGAGAGGAGCAGTTCTCAGGTAAGCTGCCCATTCCCATGCCCACGTCGAGCTCGATGGAAAAAAAGTATGCCAAGTAAGTATGCTAAGGCTTTCCATGGGGGTCACCTCAAACTGGGGTCACCATTCTAAAAATATATGAACTCACTATGCTCTAAAGTGCTTTGACTTATCCCAGTAGCCTGCAACATAGTTTGATTTAGCCATTTATTACAGGGAAAAAATGTTATTCTATTGGGCACACAGCTGTGCCCCTGCCATAGCAATTTGGGATGCAACCCACCAGCTAAGAAGTGTTAATGTGGAGACCAGACAGGTAGACTCCTCTGCCATACTGGTGAGCAACAACAGAGCCCAGATCCTAACCATTGGTGCTGGCAGTCACCCAACAGCAGCCTGCCCAGCAACCTTCCTATAGGACCCCAGTAATAAGATCAGATCACTGACCAGCAGAGTTGTGCATTATTTTGTGCTACTAAATTTAGATTAAAAGTATACTGAAAAAAAACATATCACTCAATGTTTACTTAGCGTAACATAAAATGTGTATGGAGATGTTACAGGTGCATTGAGGCTGTCCTGAGTCCAAGATTCTCTGTATAGGGCTTTTGCTGCTCAGTAATGACACCTGTTAATGTCACACATCAGACTTCGGAAGGCAATTACTTCAAAATGTTTGAACAGAAAATACCTTCATACCTAATCCCCATGTGGCTATGATGGACAGTGGTGCAGTCTGGTTTCCTGGGTGCAGTTGGAGGGGTGTGGCTAAAATCAGGCTCATTATGGAGACCTAAACAGTGAGTGTTACGATAATGCCAAGAAAATTGGAGACATTTTTTAGCTTACGTTTTTCCAATTTAAAAAAGAGAACAGAATTTTCCAACTTTCATTTAAAAGATATCAAGATGTTCTAGTGACATTTTTTAAAACGTTCAATAATAAAACGTTATATTTAATTATCTCATACAAAGCCCGTGACATAATTAGATCACTACATGATGTAATTTTCTGTTCAAAATCTGAAAACCTTGTTATTTTCTAAAACTTTTCTTTGGTGGAGACTTTTCTATAGAAAAACTCATATAAACAGTCATGTGTTGATAAATAGCGTGTTTCTATTGCATATTGGAATGCATGAAGAGCACTAAGTATCAAACACACACACACACACTTTCCACAATTAGTGTTGGCTGTGAGTTGAGTGCTTGGAGCCCCAGGCTAAGGAGAACATGAAAAGACTGATCCTGTCCCGTTTCTCCTCACTTATGACTTGTGAGTATGGATATATAACTTTACTAACTTAGAAAACATTCAATATTGGCTCATTATTCAGACACGCGCCAAACTTTTAAAAGAGTGGATGTCTCATTTTGGAGAAAAACCTCTTCACGTAAGCTTTTAGTTTCTCAGTATGACAGATGGACAGTCAGAGGTAAAAGGAGGAGGGAGAAGGAGGAAGACTTTTCTTCCTGCTCTCATCCTGCTGTAAGTCAGCTCTCCTGCTGCAGATGGCATATTTATTCTGTTCTCTCTCTCTGGGCCTGGATGGGACAGGTCAGGACACAACCCACGTGTGAAGTGTTTGAATCTGTTGATGGATTGATCGCTGTCCTCCGGGGACCACAAGTTCAAAACAGGAAGATGGATGGCCGGGAGGAATGGAGAAAGTTGAGCAGGAAGACAGATACAGATTAAACTGTAAGCTTATTTACACTGTTTAAGAGTTTTGCTCAAAAATGAGATATTTTGCATTTGAAAAGAATGACACGTACTCTCACAAAATGATTGCTGGCATGAAAGTAAAATTCTAACGATGGGATTACTATACATCAGCGGCATAGTATATACTGACTTTTGTTTTTACTCTGTTTTACTCCTTTTTATTCCTAATGTATTAACATGTTTTTACTCCTTTTCAACCAAACTCATGTATGTCTTTATATTGTTATTATTGGCTTTAATTTATTATTTTTTTATTTTCTATATGACAATTTGTTACTCCATTTTGAGGAGTTTATTATTTGTATTATCATAAAGTATTAAAACGTGTATACTGATATACACGACATGTACAAATCTACAAAGGAAGAAGTTTAATGGAAGGCGTAAGTAAATGATACATAGAAATTGGATGATTAAGCACGTGGAAACAACAGCTGGCCTTGCAAAGAGAAATGTAAGGTGTCATCTCCCACCTCAAAATGCTTACCCTGTCAAATCTCTGAGGGGAGTGATGAAATTCAGTGTGACTATCACAGCAACATAACACTTCTCTGTGACTTCATGCATTAAAACATGAGTGAGTGATCAAAGGTGACAACATGATGCAGCCAGAGGTGGGTGATAGAGCCAAAAGCAGAAAATCCGAAGCTTATATCTTTTATTTAGCACACAGGTTTTGGCTTTTCAAGCTCACTCATTGGGACTATTCCTGAATACATATATAATTCTCACACAAATGTCACATTCGCAAACAACCAGTTCCTGGAGACTCAACTGGATGGCCTGATTTGGTAGTCAAGGTTTCTTAAAAATAGATAACATATTAAAAAAAACACAGTATATGTGACCTTTAAACATACCCCACGCTCTGTGATCAATCCCATAATTCCTGTGGCCAATTAAGGTTGAGTAGGGCCAAGACACAAACAAAAAGTGTCCTTGACAAAAATGCACAGCATGGGTGACAAGCTGAGCTGATATAGTTAGAAGTCAGCTGTGTAACCTTGATGCTATGCAGGGTATTACAAAATATAAAAAAACTCTTCATCTCCCCATGCTGCTGTTCTAACCCTGCTGCGGGCATTTTCTTTTCTTTTCTTTCCTTTCCTTTCCATTCCTTTCCTTTTCTTTCCTTTTCTTTCCTCTCCTCTCCTCACCTCTCCTCTCCTCATGGTCCACCATGAGTCTTTCTATACCATCACCATCACCTCCATTCACTTGTCTTGTCCATGGTCTTCTGCTACTCTTCTATCTTATTCTCTGTACTCTGCCTGTTTGGATCAGTACTTTTTGGTCTTTTTCTCTGTTTTCCTCAATACTCCTCTCCTGACTGCTCCACTTCTACCCTCTTCCCCTTGCTGAGGCCACAACCAAAGAATCTATTTCTCACACAGTGTCATCACCAACTCCTCTCTGATTGATTGGCTGTGTAAACCAGGAAAAACTGAACAGAGAATTGAGAGACAATGGAGCAATTTGTCACGTCAAAGGCTGAGAGCGATGCTGCAGGAGGACAGGCCACATCTGTTCCCGCTCACATAAATGTTCCCCGTGATTCATGGGATATAGACACGGAGTAAGGAAAACAAACGACCATTGTCTCATTTGCACAAAACCCATGAAGATTAAACTGTTTTGTATTTACAGTACGCAGACAAATCAATGAAGATGAAAGTAGCTTGTCTCAATAACCCCAAGCTAGGTATGAGCGTGAGAAGTGGACCGGTCTGTGGAGAAAAGTGATGTTTTTGTTTTCAAGTTGGCAGTTGGCACAAATCACATCACCAGTCAAGGGTGGTGAAGGGGAAACAGCCTTGGTGCAATGCATAATTCTGTGACTTTTACAAGACTCAAGATCACTGTGACAAGTCCGTTTGATATACAGACAGATGCTATAAGCCTCTTGTGTACTCAATAAATTAAAACTCTTGTAAAAGTCTTGTGTTGGCTTTACATGAACACATATGAATGCTCAGAAGCTCACTGGGATCTGTGTTGAATAAAGGATAGGATACCACACACACACACACACAGTGGGATGAGTCATGTGTACATCTTGCCCTAGATAATGCAGCCGATGTCCGGGGATTTCAGGAACATTCAATTCACGTATGGGGCTGCTCACGCTTACGAAGTGTGAAATGAAGGTGTGAGAATTCTGTTCCTTGGTAAATTACTGCTGTTTCTGTCAGCTTTTTGTTAATGATTATGAAAGACTTGAGGGAAAAATGGCACTTTGGATGCATGGCATTACCATTTATACTGCAAACAACTAGGCACCTGCAGTGAATGATACTGGCATAAAAATCAATCAAAGTCAAAACATTTATATAGTAATATAGCTGTTGTCAGAATTTGATAACGTGGTTTTATTAAGGACAAACTACAGGAAATGTGGGTTGGTATGGCTGGATGTGGCTACTGGAATCACTGAGTTGAGGCTATGATCAGCGGAGTGTAGGTCAGGCCTCTGGCTCAGAGATAGTAGTCCAGAAGCATGATTTCAGTAAAAACCAAGAAATGGCAAACGGACGGGATATGAGGTATTTTTGCTGTTAAAGGTGTGAAAATAGATTTTACATCTGAGGAGACGAGATTCCGAGAGTCAAATTATTACTACTAGGGTCTGGGTGGATGCTCCCTTAGGATTAGATTCATTTTGTGAAAAATAGATATCAGATGAGCATTGTCTTATGAGAGAGAATGAATTATGTATTTCAACCACTATCTAGATAAAACCTTGGTTATACTTTGAAGCAGGACTGCCTGCAGTTGGACCCTTGGGCTAAATTTGGCCTTCCACGAAATTCTGGGTTCCAGATAACGATACGATATTCTATTTAGGAAGTTGATGCAGTTACATTATTTTGGAGTATTCATTTTAACTTTCTCACGACAAGGCAGGTTAATAAAAATCTTAACATAACCAAACCCAGTAAGCATTTGACGGACGGGGATGTGCAGTAGGCAGCCAAGATTATGCAACATTATGGCCAAAATGATAATCCTGATTATTTTGCTCAATATTGTGATAACTGCCTTCACATTCATAATGTGTTTTATAAACCTCTAAATAAATAAACATTCAAATGTGCAAATCTTTCAAGGACTTCCTTCACATGAATTCAGTCTTCTTAAGGCTACATATGAATGAAATTTTACAACAAAAAAAAGAAGAATGCCACCACATGGCACCAAATAAAAAGGGTTTATCCCTAACAAGAAAAGGCAGTTACATTACACCTGGTGGTTGAAAAGATTTGGCGTGTTGCTGCAATAGACCTGAATCCATTGTTGTGGTTTTGAATAAGGGGCATGACTCTTTTTCTAAAATGGAAAACCCCATAACTGAAATGCTCAGGCACATTCAGGCACGTTTTCTGGGGGTTGTAGAGAGGCATTCTGGGAAATGTAGGAAAGTGAAGTAAAAATGGATAAGGCAGGTTGAAGGAAAGTGGGTACAACAAAAAGGTAACTTTCATCACAAAATAACTCCATGCACCGAACATCACAGATTGATGATTTATAACAGAGTATTCAATGGTGGAAATTTACTTTAAAATATAAAGCTTTTATCTCCTCTATGGCTCAGTCTTTCTCTTTTTGCTTTTTTGATGTCACATCCTCAAAAGAGTTTTGTCAAGACTTACTCTTTCTGTTCTTAAAAGCTAACTATGTTATCTAAAGTGTCACTTGCCAGTGACGTGCTACACATTCTTGCTAAAGGCAACATTACCTATCTTTGCTTCAAAAAGTTGTGCATGTACCACAAACCTAATTGTGATGATACATGACAACATATGGAAGGAATGGAAATGGGAAATGTTGGGCAGGGATGGGTTTTTGCCAAATGGTGCAAAATCAATGCTGATAACATGCATGGGCTGTACAAATACCATAAATAAATATTGTGTGTGGTAGCCTAGTGGTTAGAAAAGTGAGCTTGTGGTCAAAAGATCGCTATTTGGAATCCACAGAATTGGATACATGACGTGAACACACAGAAGTTACCTTCCGCTGCCGTTTGGGGTTGTTAACATGCTAAATTGCCTAATGCAGCTTTAAGAATCTATACTAGAGATAAATTAGCCCATGTTCATTGCCACCCTAATGATGGTACTCACTGTTGTGCAGCTGCCCTCTGTGTCATCGTCCATCAGGCCCAATCTGCACAGGGCTTTCTCATTCCTCAGCCAGTACTCTGACGAGTCCAGCACACTGTTACTGCACAGCACCTGCAACATACAGATAAATTCCACTTGCATACAGTGCACTGAAGTCACACCAAATGAGATATACCTTACATGCACACACACACACACACACACAAACATATGAGCATGAACCCACTTACAAACACATACACAGGCAGGTGAAGTTTGAAGCGGGTGATCTTCTCAACTGATTGTTAAGGAATACTATCAGATGCATGCACACACACACACACACACACACACACACATCTTCAGAGTCACCCATTCACCTTCATCTGCCAATCTCTTTTGCCAATCCTTCTTGTTGATGGGATCAATTGACCTTTCTCCAGGTCCTTTTTTCCAAGTTAATTGTCAACGGGAAAGGATCAATACTCTAAACTAGCTAATCAGACACACTCCATGTTATATACACTACAGCCATTGTCTTCCCCCAGGGGGGGGATTTTAATGAAGCCTTTGGGGTGAAAAGTCAAGCCATTTTTAATGACACACAAGTGTCCTCATGCGACTGACACACTGATGTACTGAGTGCCAAAGACTTGCCTCTATATTGCAAAGTTAAAAGTTTTAATCCCAATTTCCTTACAAGGATGCAATGAAACAAGATCCCCATGTTGCTCATTACAGTACCAGAGCACATCTAAAAAAGATTTGTTTGTAAAAAAAAATTATTATTGTTTGCGATGTTAAAAATTCTGAAACATAGGCAAAAAATACCATATGTTTACGAACATTATGTACTAATGTATTGCAACTGGAAGATTTTAGATCACATGCTATTAACAAAGCTCTTCATACAATTATTTTGTGCAATAATTCATGTTGTTCATTCTCATTGTGTATTTATAGTGATAATCCATACCCCCTTATGCTTGCCTCCTCTGAGATGGCCATCTGCGCCGGCCCTTGGCCAGGTAGAGGTGACGTAGACTCAGCTGATCTCACTAAGGGCCATTATATGAAAGCCTGGCACAGGTCAGAGGCCCAATTATAAGAACGACATCACGCCGTCTCTATACTCTACAGGAGACTTGAGTGGAAGTCAGTTAAGATCATGAGCAGTAGGCTAATTAGGAACACACACACACACACACACACACACACACACACACACACAATTGTTCTCAATAAATGAATTTTATTTGTCACCTTTTACCACTGTTCAGTAGAAGATGACAGAGGAGAGGATGGAGAGAGAGAGAGAGAGAGAGAGAGAGACCTGTGTATTTGTCTCCTCCTGATTAACAGTGTTTTCCTGCTTAATTTCCCTGGGTACCATTCTGCAGGTCAGCAGTAAACTGTTCAATAGCTCAGCTGTTCACCCCGTCCTAAGCGTGCTCTGTGTACAGTCTGCATGCATGCACGTGTGTACGTCAGTGTACAGTAAGAAAACTCTGTCTGCATCTGTGGTGTACGGACTGCACATTCTAAAATAACAACCCAAACAGAGCCAACATGGGCAGATCCAAGAGAGCGTCAAATTGTCCAATTAGTTGTATTCGGTTGATTCGAGTGTTTACAATCACTGCAAACAAAGCACTATCAACTCCACTCTTTGGATGACGAGTCCACCCTCTGCTAAAAACACATTCCAAGTATTAAATCACACATGATCTTTAGAGAGCGTGCAAGATGCTGTTTATTGCTCCGCTTGGCCGATGCACTTAAAAGACAGCTTTTGCAGTTCTTGTATAAGACTGGATTGTAAGGAGTGTAAGGCAAGCGTTCCAAAGCTGCAGTTCTTGTAAATGTGTTATTGAGTGTGTGTGTGTGCGTGTGTACGTGTGAAAGGAAAGGGCTTACGGCTCAGCAGAAAAAATGGCTGAGAGATGAATGCTGCCACGGACCTGCAATCTCTGCGGACTAATATACTAACAACTCACACACACACACACACACACACACACACACACACACACACATATACACACTCTGTCTTGCCCAGACTAACACATACAATGTTTTTTTCTTTTTTCCCCCCCTCTTCTCTCTCACAAAGCCAGACAGAAGGAAAGTGAAATGCAGAGATAGGGAGAGAGATTTGTAAAAAAATAGAGAGAGACTTGTAAAATTCTTGTCTTTCCCAACAGGCTCTAGTTGTGACATCAACCCCAAACCGCAAAATCCCAGTATTCCATTCAGAGAGCAAATACTTAACAGCTCTGGCTCTTATTATCCCTGCTGTTATTGCGTGATGATGTTTGGCTGTGGTATTTTGGGTTGTGAGCATTGTTCTACTGTTTGGTGGGGATAAAGGAACAGGCAGGATACCGCTGGGGTTTTGTCCCGTTGTAACTCTCTCACTGAAATCTCTTTTTGACTAACAGATCTGTCCCAAGGAGTGCGTGAGTGTGGGTGTGTGTGTGTGTGTGTTCCTCTTTCCCTCCACCGAATGAAACTGTGCGACCTTACAGAAGCCAAACCTTGTGGTAAACTTTCAAGCTAGTGTCGGGCGCAAAAAGAACAAACAAATTCTCGAGCTTGAAACGTGCTGGTACTAGCTGTTCCAATGTCCATCTGGTCGCCCCCACCTACTAATGTCAAGCTCTCAAGAGTTTTCTCTATGCGTTGTAGGCATTTGAGCAAGGGAAAGTTTGATTGGGGAACATTTTGTTTACCAAAGAGGTTGAGACGGCTTGAGTGTTTCTGTTTCCATAGCAACAGCAGGCTCAGGATATCCCTCATTCCAGGCCCTAACTTTCCCGAACCTTAACGTATCACAAGGCTTTGAGAAGCAGCCGATTGTTATAAACTACCCAGTTCTTCTTCTGTTTATTGCAAACAGACTGGCAAAGACCTAGCAGACACCGGAGGTCTAGGACAGCAAATGTAAAAGCTTTTATGACCTGGCTAGAGGTTGAACTACTATTGTGTCATATCAATCAGCAGTATTCATAGACAAATAAATGTCACAGACAAAAATCCCTGATTTTTCCCTCTCAAGAGAAATCCAAATCCTCCTAAGGGAGGGAAACACTGCTGGCCTCTAGCTGCTCAGCGTGATTCGGGTTGACAAAGCCTGGGGGACAGTGATCTGTTACTGTAATTACTGTAATCACTATTGTGTTTCATCAATCAGTGATAGAGAGTAGCTGTTTCACTCAGTGACGTTTTTTATTTGAACAACCAATTCATTACTGTTGAAGTTCAGTTCAACAAATAACATTTACAGCAACGTAATGTTATGATTTGCTCTTATTATTGCTGTTATTGTTGTTGCTGCAGCTGCGTCAGCAAGAGTAGCATTACACCACATAGTAGAGTTGAACAGAATTTGAATTGAATCGTGTGTTGAGGGGGCTGTCAACCTGCTGGAATACTTGGCACAGCAGACAGTGTCCTTGGAAGATGACACCTGCTTGACATTTCACACACACACACACACACACACTGGGATGATTTTCTGTTCTTTTCTCTTTCCACTGCCCCCACCACTGTTCTTCTGCCGCTGTGCAGCATTTGTCCACGCTCCCGTTCTCTCTCTCTCTCTCTCTCTCTCTCTCTCTCTCTCTCTCTCTCTCGCTCATTTTCTGTCAAAAGGAGTCTGGCAGTGTTGCGTTGTGTCGTATGTAATAAAAAGGTGACCTTTCGTTAGCGGAGCTGTAATTGGCTAAATCAGCAGAGGTTTCCCATGCTCCACAAAACACAATCACTGGATTCACTATCAGTGATGGCACAGACAAACATACACACAAACATACACTCGCTCGCACGCACGCACACACACACACACACACACTATGAATAACATCAGCATTTACACAGAGATGTTCCCTTGGGCTACCCAGAGGCCCAGTGTTGGTTTAGAAAACTGATTGCGTGTGCATACTGTGTGTTTCTATGTCATTTTGTTTGTGCACTTCAGTTTCTGGATGCATGTCAGTGTGTGTGTGTGTGTGTGTGTGTGTGTTGTGTGTGTGTGTGTGTTCTCTA
>OOFE01036869.1:0-10806 GCA_900323365.1 Monocentris japonica | reverse complement strand
ATTATTTTACTAAAATCTGGCTGTACAGAGCAGACCTGTCAAAGACTGGGGTAGAGGGAGGGGATGGAGGTTAGCTCAGCTAGCTTTAAACATGTGACCTCATGTTCTAGGCACTGGATTGCCTTGCTGACGTGTGTGTGTTGAGTGTGTATGTCTATGTGTGTGTCTGCATCTGTGTGCACAGGGGCATGTGCATCTAAGCATGTGTGCAAGATCTGAACAGAGCCAAAGGATTTTGGGCAGCTCTTAAAAGGCCTGGCTGGTCTCCCACTGTTAGCCCATATGTGGGCTCCACAATTCTTCCAACATCAATGCTTCACATCTATCTACAATCCTGGAACAAATGGTTGAGCTTGTGGAAGAGCCCCCTGTGGCCGTCTTGTCCAGTGCACTCCATTTCACGGAACAGACATCTTCACTCTGCGAGTTGTCTGTTCCACATCACTTCATTTTTGCAGAAATACATTTATTTTTTTTTCGTACATAAAAATAAAATAATATCAAGGATGTATAGTTTGCTGTAGCTGCTCTGAAAGACAAATAGGCTCACGGACAGAGAATGCAATTGTAACTACATGGTGAAACAACATGTTAAAGGAGAAGTGATGTGTAAATGAATACATTGTTCACACCAAGAAATTCAGTGCTATTTTACATTGAAAACTAAAAATTGGTGAACTCTTTGACTGCCTGTACATTTGTGGTCTAACTTCTGTGTGACTTGTGAATTCAACCATGATTGGATTTTATCCAGCCAATGTGAGAGTGGTAGAAAATCCTTATTCAACCACCAGTGAAATGGTCCAGTCCCTGGCAGCCGCTCTGAGGACTCAAAATGTTGAAACTCGGGTTCAGGAAATAGTAAAAAAAAATGTGGGAAGTACATGAGGAAGAAGTTTTAAAAAACGCTTTTGCTCCTTGTTCTTGTTTCAGTTATTGGTCTAGCTTACTTCCCACGGTTGGCACAGCACTGTTTTCACCCAGCCTGCCCCTACTTTGGTGAGTTTAGGATACAGCATGGTAAAATGTAGGTGACAGGGGCTTAAAATGCACGAAAGGTCACGTTGTCTGTTGCAAGGATCCCTGCTCTTAGTCCTGTCCAGTTCATAGTTTCCGTGTCATACCTAATGCTCTCTTCAGTCTCCAAATACAGCTGTCGGATTTAGACGGCACAGAAGAACACACCCCGCACTCGTCTCCATGGAAAAGCAGTGCTAATGTGTAAGGTTTTAATCTACTCTGTCAGGGTTTTTTCATGTTTGTCAGGGGTATTTTACATGGAATGTTGCAGGGTGAATGTCAGGAAACGTGTGACAGTTGCTTTTTGGATGACGGCGTACTTGCGGTTCAGGACGGCTTTCGTTCTGTCCTGACACTCCGAATTCATTTTGTCCCGCAAGTTGGTGGTTCCTCAATAGTCTATTGATACCTAGCAAACACCATAGCAACGTTGCTTACTCTAAACATCGATGTGCAACTGTGATTATCAACTGCGTTAAGTCATATTACAAAAACTCTCGTCACGTGTCGTTAACCTATTCTGGATTCACACTCTGAATGAAGTTTTACCGTGACCGTCACCATGAGCCAAAAACTGATTGTGAATTGTTCAAAAGTATTTCCTACGGTCATAAATCCAATATGTTTGCACACTTTCCAAAACATAATTCATGAACCAAAGGGGAATTAGATAAGTCTTGTTATGTGGGAGAGTTTACATTTTGGCTGGAAAGTACTTAGCAAATGTGTTTTTAACAAGCTTCTAACAGCTTCTTAGCAGCCAGACCTTTCTTTGCCATTAGTTGTCCCATGACCTGAGCTCAGTACAGTAGTTCAGCCACGTCTCTCAGGGCTTGAGCAGTTGGAGAAGGGGAAGTCAGCAGGCACAATTGACGAATCTGATTCAAAAATCAGATATCCACCATTTAAAAAAGTGACAATTACTGTGGAACAGTAACATAGTGCTTTTCATAGAACTGTAGTAACATGGCTGACAGGTTAATAACTTTTACCTTTATGTTTAGGAATAAAAAGTCTTCATTTTCTCCCTAAATTGACCTGGCTCAAGCCGACATCCTTAAAATATACTTACCTGTAGCTCTCATTATTCATCTTTATGTTTACTTAGTAAGCTTATTGCCTTCTTGAAATAATTTAATGGAAGATGATTTCTAATAGGGTGGGTGGACCTGGTTGGCAGGACAATCACGGGCATCGCTGCACAAAATTCCAAGCCTCGAATCCTTGAGGTACATTTTGAACTTCGAGCGAGGAGGTGATGATCTTGTCTGTATGGTATGTAATGCTGTCTGACATCTTTAATGTCTTTAATGTAATGTGTATGACATCCTTTTACTGGAATTGACAGGTAATAAGTAAATAGATGGAGAAGGGGATGTATAGGCCACCACACCCTTGGCAGATGTTAGCAGAGTGTATGGACTGAAGTGTACAGTATGGGTGTGTCCTCCCTAATAGAGCCTATTGATCATTTGTGTTTTCCCAGACTCTTTCACAGAAAAATTGGAAGCAGCTGCACCATCTGCCCCCTCTGCCAACAAACCTTTGCTAAGATGTGGATATAGGACAGTGGGCCATATTTTTTGAATAAGTATAAATGTCTAACCCTTGTAGCTTAGCAGGCTTAGGTATCCCTTACAGTGAGGTCTAGCAAGGAGGAATGTGATCTTTTTGCCCAGTTGTATTCTGCTCAAAGCTTAAGTTTTATTAGTAAATAGCTGTGACCTCATGAGTTAAACTTTGGGTTTGATCCCTCTTGTTTCTCTCTTTATGCCCTTTGTTAACATTGCGGCTAACCTGTTTTATCTGACTCAACGATTTGGCTTAAATAATTTTAATTCAAAAAGTGGCCGTCGGTATCCAGTCTGCTCATCAGAGGGAGTGACACTGCCAAACGAGATCAACAACCACTACTACACCACACAACCTCATTCAGTCTTGTCTCTTCTGAAGGCTGTGGCCAAGGCTGGCAGCTTCTCTTGGCAGTCTGTGGCCTTTCAAGCAAAAGAAGCGGGTGTTGCCATGATGTGACAAACAGTGAGACAGCATTGGGTTGCAAAGCCATTGTCTAAGCAGAGTAGGCTTAAGAAAACAGACATCCACCTCCTGCTGTGGCCCGCTGTTTGGGCTCCACAACACTGGTTACCAGTTGTGAGCTCAAGCCAGTAGCAAAGCCCATCACATTCGTCATTCCCCTCAGCCTCTTCCCTTCTTTTGGATGAGGAGAAAGCGCTGCTCTCTCCTTACAGAGCCCATCAGAGATAATTCTCTGCTTTGTTATGATGGCTTTACGGCCTTGGCGCCCTCCAATCGGTCCCCATGTATGGATTAACCATAGCGAATAAAGCCAGTTGACTTCAAAGGCTTACGCAAATTTAATATCAGGAGATTTATTTTTTGATCTTCAGAGATGAATCGCTGTGTCGTGTGGCTTAGAGGGAGTATCCATGACTGGCAGTGGGACCATAAAGATTAATAGCAGAGGGGAAGAAGGCTGAACATTCAGGCCTCAAGTTTTTATTAAATATTAGTATTTGAAATGCATTAGGTGCCATTTTAGGGTATTAGATAATGTGAAAGTGAAGCTCTATCATTCATCTTATTTTTCTTTTCATTTTTCTGGAGGTATTGCATGAAAATACATACAGTATATCAGGTTCTCAAAAACATGTCATCTGTTTTAATTGTATTACATGTTAACATCCTTTACTGGCAAAATGATCGAAGCAGACAATGAATAATCCCAATCAAAGCAGATAAAAGAGCACTTTATTGGTTATGTTGCAAAATAAAATTGTGTATTTTTGCATGTGTTTTGATAGACACTATGCTGTAGATTTGTACAGACAGATTTAATTGAGTTGGCATCATGAGCCCAATGCTCCCCGATCAGGGGTAAACTGTGGGCCTCCATGGTTCTGTGGTTGTATGACATTGTGTTTAGCCCCTTTTGTTGCAGTCTAGTCACATCTGATGTGTGATTTTCAGTTACATGTGTTACATTACTTTCTTAATCTATCAATGTCAATTCCCTCACTTGCCTCACCTGAATTGTCTTCTCACTTTGAAAAACTGACCTTCGCCCGCTGCCCTGAGAGACTCTAGACTACACACACAACGTATAATAAGAGAAGACAGACCATCTATGCAACTACAGGAAGGAGTACTGGCCCAAACTTCTACCAGATGCTAAGTGAATGAACTGAAGGTGAAATTTATAAGAAGTAATTCAATTGAAAATGGTCTCACAGTGAGAAGTTCAAGCTCTTCTGTCTGGATGATCAAGAGCCATTGTGTTTAGTGAGTTAGCATAGCATACCATGATTTTAAGGTTCAGACATACACACATACAAAGAGCAGATTATGGGTAATTTTGAAAAGCTTCACCAATTTATACAAGAAGCGAGGGCGGCTGTGCTGAAGAATGAAAAGAATGATGATGGGAAGAATGGCAGAAAGATATCAACACTTTCAGAGATAATTAAATGAATAGAGGGGGGGCTAAAACCCAAAGACAACTCTTTCCTCACAGAATCTGGGACAAGATTCAGGAGACTGTCTCCTACAATTCTGGACCCCTACACTGCACATTCATCCGCTACACATTATTCTGTCTGAGGATCTGACTAGTTTCAGAAAGGAGAAAGAGTGAAGAGAGATAGAGAGCAGCTTCCCGACAACCCAGAGGAAGCTGCTGTATCACTCTATGTCACTGGGGATGTAAATTATAGAAAATAAGGCCTGGGAGTGGTCAAAATCATGGGATGTTACATGAGAATTTATTGAAATAAACTTGATCCCTAACCTCATTAAGCTCCTTGTTCCACTTAAATGTTCCCAGTTTGCATTTGTTTTCTGTATCTTCTGTATCCTACAATCTGCTTCTGCAAGGACCCCCTTTCCCCATGAGGGTTATTAAAACTTCATCTAATCTAATCACAACCATTGGTCCAGGTTACCTTCTACACATAGGGGCTGAAAAATGCTAACATGGACAATTTGCACTGGGTTTTTTTTAACAAGCCTATGCTTTCTTCGTCAATTCCTCCTTGCCACTTCCTTCTCCCCAAAGGCCCTCGATGTGAATAAGGTGGATTCATATCAACAGATAAGGTGTGCTGATGATGGTCACCATCAGGGTGAGACACTGATTTCCTCCACGTGAAACAGAAAGCTCAGATAATATGTTTGCAGCTGAACTGGGAAAAAGGAGAGCTGATTTTCTTTTATTGTCATACAAACACACATATATCACACCTTATCACTTCCCTGTATTCGAAACTAGTCTCCATCTAGTCTCCACCTCTAAAAGTGGAGCCACCATAGTCTAATGATGAAGACTATGGTGGTTTTGGTGATGCTGACATATGGTATGGTCCTTCAGAATTTGTATTTGGATTGCAGCTTGAGCTATCTGTAATGATTTTCAATAAAACTAAGTAAGGTCTTCATGGATATTAAAACTACTGTATGTTAAAATCTGAAAGCTTTTCCCTCTTTTGCAACCTCCACTTGCTTTCTTAGCTCCAAGAATCTACTGGCTCAGGAGAAATCCAATCCACGTTTATTTTACCCTGAGTATTAGAGAATGATTGTTTGTGCCTTTGCGTGCTGGATGCTCTGTGGGTTTCTCAGAGGCAGACTGTGAGAGGGGTAGCGGATGCCAAGTTAAGATCTCACCGAGGAGGAAAAGTCATAAATTACCGACCAGGCAATGTTTAAGCGGCTCCATGCCGATTTCCATTCCGATTCACTGTGGGTTTTATTGCTTATCTATTCTTTGCCCGTAGCAAACGTTTTCCCAATAATATTTGGACCAGTCACGCTCAGTCGTGTGGGTCTTTTCCCTCCATCTTTCTTGTAATGCTATGTTTGGGTTAGGAGCGACATTGATGACCAAAGAATTGCTCATGATGTTCACTTCCCATAAGTACAGCTGATGCACCCTTTACTGTAGCAAGGCAGTGACTCTTCCAATCATTCTAGTGGAGTTGCCCCAAAGGTAACAAGGCTGGTGCAAAAATCATTAAGTGGTTCTCAAGTGTGAATGTGTGTAGAGGATGTAGACCAGCTTCTCCCGGTGAATCTAGCCTTAGTGCTGCAAAAGAAACTCATTCTCAGTCATCAATACCAGGTCACAGAAAGGAGGAAAGGGCCTCTAAAAATATAACCATTCAATAGGTTATTATGGGTAACATCCCTTTTGTTTGGACCACTCTTTGAAAACATAGGAAACCAAGAAGGGCAATAGATATCTACTGTTGGCATTCATAGTGCTTAACATAACATAACAAAAAAATGAATCAAAACTGTTGAAAAATACATTGCAAACCCCATGTGGTTTTAGTTCATTATTTATTAAGCACTACAAAACCCACCACATTCATTTTCAGTCATTTATTTGATGACATCCTTCTTGATGTTTTTGGTTCAAAAGATTTACTCATGTTTGCTTCTGTTCCCTCCAAATGTATGTCGACTACATGGAAGAATTCTTATTACGGACTGTTTTTCTTCTCATCTGAAAAAACTGTAAGGCACCAGTGTCTAAATGGGGTACTTTGTTTAGATAAGGTGTGGCTCCTATAATGCTCCTACTTCAACCTGATCCCCTTTCAAATGATTGCATGTTACCAGCATAGAATAAAGCACCAGTGCACCATCATCCTTCCCTCAAACGGCTGTCTTGCTATCAGGAACTTAGCCCACCTTTGGCGTTTCTTCTGCACCATACCATCACTACCAGGTCCTGCTTTTTAAGACTCACATGCAATAATGGTTGACTCCTTACCTTCTCACACATCAAAATGTCAAAGTACTTGGCTTAATTCCCAACCTAAATATGTCACTGAAGAGAGGTTGTGACATGGCAGGGAGGGAGGGCATGGAAGTGAGGACTACATGCACACTTGGCGGAGTGCACAAAAAGCAAGACAGGATCAATGGAGCTGCCTGTTGGTGGACGTAACATAATCTGGAGGTTCTTTTAAAAGATCGGCCCAAGCCCATATGATTGACTGTGCACTAACCTCAGGAGAAATGCTAGGGATTTGGCCAGTCAAAACATCAGTCTGTGATTATAGAGAAAGGGGAAAGAGAGAGAAGAAAATGAGGGAGGATATCGATTGTGCAGTATAGTATGTGGAAAAGATGGCTTACTCAAGAAAGAACTCAAACAAAAATGTCCTTGAGACTTGAAACTGGTCCAAGGTCTCTTTGGATTCTCTTGAAGTTAAAACTATGGCAGCTATCTATGCTACAAGGTACTGCAAAAAAGCATTTTAATGTCAGTGTCAACTGAGGTTTTCTTAGATCCATAAACACTCAAGGATAGAGGGCTAGTGATAGAGCTATAGTGACATAACCTTTGAACATGAAAGCATACTGATGACAAGACTTCATTAAAAATCGTTACTTGTAACCTCAATTTACCATTTACACACAATACTTTTACTGTGTATTTTATTCTTTACAAACAAAAGTCTTCCCCCAACAAATCCAATATTCTTCTATCCTAGACAACACTTGCTTATCTTCATAATCATTTTTACAGTCAGACGAGTCAAAAAGCATGCTTTCTTGGGGAGTGTTTCTCTCAGTGAATGTTTCCGTTGCTGTCAAACTTGGAAGGGCTTGTCTGGTTTGAACCCAGGGAAATGACAACAACCATTGAAAAATGATGCGTCCATCATTTTTCCTAAAAATGTTCCATGCGGTTGTGAGACAATACTTCACACGAGACTGCAGGGGCAAGAAAAACAGCAATGTTGAGATTTACTTTGGATTTCCAAGGGTTATGTCAATCCAAAGTATCAGTTTCACCTGCTTTAGTATGTTTTTTTGCTGTAACATACTGGTTGTACTTGCCAAAGAGCCAAAGGATTCATGCCAATTAGCTCAGCCAACTGCAATGCTTGTCCCATCAATAGTGATAGGGAAGCTCCCCTGGTAACTAATCATAAATGCCAGTCAGGGCTCCATTTTAGTTGAAAAGGAAGGAGTTGTTGAGGCGAACAAGGGTTTGCTTCACAGTGTGTACAACTAAGAACAGAAGTATAATTTATTTCCTGGATTTTTAGGAACTGTGTGTTTCAAAACCAAAATGAACAACAATTGACACGTCAGCCTTTATCCAGCAATCCAACGGAGAGCAGATCAGGATTTGGCCTTTCTGAACCACCAGATGTGGCAGAAAGAGAACATTTGGTTGTTTTTATAATTGGCACACCTCCTTTACACTCATAGTTGATATCCTGTATATCCTGTGAAGAACTTGAACGGGGCCAAGTTAGGTTTTCCATGGTGACTTGCCAAAATGTTCTAGTTTTCATCCTCTGATGCATAGCTTCCTCAGTGTGGGTCAATTTGAAACCTGTACAACTAAAGTGGAACATGAAAGCAGCTTATCTCTCAGTGTGCTTCTCAGTATGGGTCTTGGAGGCTTGTTTTATTCTCCTGACAAAGATCACAGATATTGACTGTTCTCATCTATCATGTGGTTGCTTTGGGTCTTCTCCCAGCCCACATGGCCCACTGGCCTGGAGTAGATCAAATATGAAGTAATTTAATCTTGCTTGAATGATGCTGATGCTGGGATAGGTGTTTGTGTTCGTTTTCATTTCACTTTTGCATGTGAGACTTACTTGTTGAACTTCGCCACAGAACCTGCAGATAAGGAGAGCAGTATCCTCTTAAATTGATAGCAAGACTGGGGATTCATGACTTTGGTAGATCTATTGCTGACATTTCACTGAGCTCAAAAGGTTACATATAGCCAGTATACAACAATCTAATCTTCCCAGGACAGCCTGGTATGTTGCTTTACATTGTATCTATACAGGACACAGATGACATATTATGACCACTGAACTATTGTGTGCCCTTTCAGGGACTTATGACTGAATGAACTGGAATACTTCCCTACGCCCTTCAAATTGAGCTGTCTCTGGGCGAAATCCTTGTCTAGATGCTCTCTCTTAAAAGCCCTTTCCAGACACTTTATTAATGATACTATAAAATTGATAGATGGTAGCCATATAAAAACGTCACATTCCTACTCAGTCCACCCCCATCCTGTTCGGGTTGGATTTTGAGCGGCTTGTTCCCTCTGTGTTTACTGGGATGCCTGTATCATCAACCAGCCTTGAGAAATAAGTGATGCAAGGGCTATACAGTTGGCTTTGGATGAACACATTGTAAAAGGTAAGGCTAGTCTTAAGGTTTGGATGTCTTTCAATAGCAGGTGAATGAAGAGTGTGCCGTTCAGCTGGGCTTTGGGATTACATCTTTTTTCCTGCTGGCCTGATATACAGCTGTTGTCAAGCTCTGCGATCTCAAGGAGTAAATCACGGGATAACAACAAGACAGCGCGCTGTTGAGAAAGCAACAGCATGCTGAGTTTGTGAATTAGTCTCAATGCCAAGTGTTTTTGAGCCTGTAGTGCAACATGTTTTGCTTGCACTAAAATACTTTTAAAGTATTCTTAAAGTTAGATGTGGCAAACACGGGCCTAGTTGCATCTGTGATAGTAAAACGAAGCAGTGATATATTGTATTGTAACCTTTATTAGCACTAGATGGTTGGATGGAATAGATGCAGTTTCCAAATTTGCAATAATCAGTTTTTGCATGCTATTTTAATGTGTCTTTTGATGTACAAACACTGAACGATTCATTCATAATCACAGAAAAGTATACAGTATGTGATTATGTCAACTTTGTGTCCCATCTGGTTCTCCAAACAGATTAAAAGAAATGCTAAGAATACTTTTTAAATACTCTGTGACCCAGTGCTTGTATGCGACAGACCATATGCATTACACACCAAACACATGCAGCAGTCATCTACTCCCCATCATCATACACCCCCCACATGCTGATGACTGTCATTAATATCAATAACACCCCTATGAATGCCATACTGAAGTTCATGATCATTAAACACAGTCACACTGATCTTTGCTTGTCACGCTCAGCAGATTGAATCCAACTCAAGACATTTTCCCCCACTGCATATTTCATGTAATTAGAGGGAGAGACTATTATCTGGGTGTCGTCTGTGTAAACAAACTGTGCCTGGGAGTAGCTTGTTAGCTAACATCACTCCCCACTGCTGCTGATGTAAGCAGAGCTATTTTCCAAACTTTCCAAGCTGCCTGCTCGCATCTGTTTAGCCTCCAACTTGACCACAAAGTCAATATTATTCAGTGCTCTTTATTATGACAAAAAAATGTCATCATGAGGATAGTATGCGGTCTGCAATAGTCTTAATTTCTGCTTGGGATTTTTCCTTGTTTATTTGAAGTATTGAATTTTGTTGGATTCAATAACCTTGCATCACCACATTCACATATGATCTGCAATACGTAGATCTGTATAGGTTCACTTCCACATTCATTTATCCGCCTCCTCCAATGGGAATCATTTGTCAGTGAATGTTCAAAAGTTACCTCCAAGAGTGCTCGACCATTCATTATTTATTCATTGCTAAATGAAAATGTCTGTACTCCGTCAGAGAGGCTTGATGGGTTAGAGAGTGAGGCAAGGAGGCCTTGACAGATGCAGCCAATCACTACATTAAATGGGAGAGCAAGATTTGATTTACAACTGGGACCTCTGAAGGGTATGTCCGTACGCAATGCATAAGGGTGTGTGTTTGTGTGTGTTTGTGTGTGTGTGTGTGTGTGTCCCTGTCAAATCAGGCAGTGAAGGGAAAATATGGGCCTCAGCTACATGCCAGGAAGGAGGCTGCAGACCATTTCCCCCCATACAGAAACACACACACACA
>OOFE01036866.1:0-14123 GCA_900323365.1 Monocentris japonica | reverse complement strand
TCTCCTGAGGTTTGCCTCCTCAGTGGCTGCTGGGAGCCGAGCAACACCGTCAGGACGGTTTGTGCCCTTCGCGGGGCGGAGGTGGACCTGCCATGCACCTACACAACCCCGAAAGGTTAGGAGGTCCAAGAGAAAACCTGGGTGCGGATTGGTCAAAACAAGAAGTCCACTGATTTGAGCTTAGACCCAGCATACGCCAGACGTGTTACATACCTCAGGAACGAGACCGACTGTACCGACCTGGAATCACCGACCTGGAAGAAAAAGACTCAGGCCTCTACCGCTTTCAAGTCAAGGCAAATGGGAAATATTACACCTCAGCGAGCCCTGCCATCTCTCTGATAGTCAGGGAACTACACATGAAGGGGAGGACATGTGGGTCAACTGCCACACCAACTGCACACAGGAACACAAGGACCACGTCTGGTACAAGGACGGACGCCGCCTCATCCGTCCAAAGGAACGAGGCGGCTACTTGCTTCTCGAGTCGATCAAGAAGGAGCATGGAGGCAGCTACTCATGCGCAGAGGTCGGTCTTGAGAATTTCCCTGCCAAGCCAGTGGCTCTCAAGGTCAGAGGTTACAGGCCACTACTAGCCATCGTCTTGACTTTCACGATGGCAGGCATGACATTACTGGCTGTCGGCGCTTTCCTGGTCCTCCTTTACTTCGTGCTGAGGAGGCAACGCACGAGTAGAGCAGATACCGGAGGAAACTCAGCGGGAGAGCCATCTTATGTCAACTACAATGCTAAGGAGGAGAACGGGTGGAGGAGATGGGGCGACACTGCAAGTGAAACTGTGTCCGTTTGCACTGAGCACATCTACGCAGAGCCTGACGAGGCTGAGCACACGTACCTAGAAGTGTACTGCAGCACCAAGAGGAGAACGGAGTACGAGAACGTCAGAGATGAGGGACGAGCACAGAATCCAGGCTGAAATGCTGTTTTTTTTTTCTCCTCTCTCTCTCTTTTCTCTCTTTGACTAAGTGTACATGAACATACAAGTGTATATTAGTATGTTTCCCTCCATCTGTCCCTGTCCTTTTTGTCTGTCTGTCTGTCTGTCTGTAGTCGGGTGCGGGTGGGTTTTGTAGTTCATTTCCAAAATCTTATGTGATATGTATCTGTGCATGTGTGTCTTTTGTTATTTACAGGATCCCTTTTTGGTTTACAAGTTTTATCATAAAATATTTTTGATGTAGTGGATTTTGTACAACAGCAGGAGGTGAAGTAACTATTGAACAGCGTTAGCTCCAGAGCTATTGCACTGCTGCAAAATACATTTTCATAAATTACACCCACACATTGCCACAGATAGATAGGTGTCGAAAATAGCAGCAACAGCTTTCAGCAAATCCCATTAAACTGTGTTCTTCATACATTATTTACTGAAATGATCAAATTGAGGCATTTTAATAGATTTAGTTTTGTTAGTTTTGTCTCATGTTAGTTTCCAATATAGTATTTGGCTTTTATTTTAATGATGGACATTAAACAGTGCTGTGATTTTGATCATTCATTTTAGACCATCAATCAGTTTTATTTCCATTAATCTGAGCTGATAAATTGTACTTTATAAAAATAAATCGTCAAACGACCCGCTGGCCATAAAGTCTGCAAGGCTGCAGTATTTGTACTCATCGTTTTGATGTGTTTACCTATGTTCAGTTCACCTGGCACATTAGCCAGCCTGACAAAACAAGCCTTTCAGGGTATCATATTATAAAGAACATCAAAATGCTTCTAGGAACGGCCTGTCAAACAACTCACTATAGATAATGCTCCCTTTTATCTGTGAAGAAATCAAAGACTGGATGAAAAAATACCTGAATGTCAAAATGCTGCAGCAAAGTTTTTAACTAGAACTAAGAGACGGGCTTGCATCGCTCTTATTCTGGCGTCTCTTCAGTGGTTGCCTGTCCATTTTAGAACTGAGTTTTACGGGTTTTAAGGCCTGACCCTTGTCCTTCTGAGGTTTTGATCCCTTACGGCCCTTCTGACTGTTCCTGTATCGAGGCTACAGACTAAAGGTGAAATAAAAAAATCACTTCTTACTTTTATCTTTTACTTATTTGATCCTTATTGCCTCGTCTGATATTTATTCATTCCTTTTATCTGTTTGGCTTTTACTGTTTTATTACCTCATTGTCCTTTCTGTCTTATTTAGTGAAACACTTTGTCGCCTTATTTTGAAGTGCTATATAAATAAAGGTTATTATATGATAAAAAGCTAAGGGTGTTTGCAAAAATGGTGTGATACTGTGCATGTATACAGTATACTGTGCATACTGTGCATCTACTGTACGTGTCTGTATAAGAAATGTTGGTTCTGATGTTTTAATAAGGGGTAAAGGATATTAAATCCTCTGTCTTTTAGAAATGGGTTGCATTTGTTGCAGTGCAGCTGCACCCGAATCACATTCATTTGCCTTTACAACACATTCTTCTCACTTATTGCGGTTTGTGCTCTGGTAACGACAGTGACCTTAGTGATGAGCTGAGAATTTCGGTGAGCGAGCTTCGCCCTCATTAGCCGCCTGCACTCTCTGTTTGGTCGTCTTGCGGGAAAAAAATATGACAGAAGAGGATGACACTTCCTCCAAAGCAAGTCTAGTGAGAGTCTCTCCTTTACACTTTTTCTGTCCCCTACCGTGTCCTTGTCCCTCCTCCTGCAACCTGACCGTGAGCAGGGACAAAAATGTCAGCGATACGAAGTGCAAGACAGGCCTCGGCTGTCTCCCTGCTCATTAGGAGGCATAACACAATGTCACCCTTCTTCCTGAATCAAATAAGGGCTGTGTGATGATAACTTCAGTGACCTTAAGGCCCTTAATAAGTCTGACAGGCCAGCGATGCTCCTTCCCTCTCTCTCTCTCCCTCTCTCTCTCTCTATATATATATATATCCAGCATTACTTTTCTGGTTGTGGAGAACATTCTGGTGTTGCCTTCTGGGATATATGTCAAGTGAATTGCTGTTGTGAATGAGGACTGTAAATAGGTAGGGCTGATAAAAAAAAAAAAAAACAAGCAAAATGTGGAAAAACATAAGGGTTACGTAAGGGCTCCATCAAAATCTTTTTTGGATTGTTAAAGCTGCACTAGGTAACTTTGCACTTTGACGGCACCAAGTGGCAGCAAAAGATGATTTTTTTTAAAGTTTGAAGGACTTCACTACCCAGAAACCTTGGACCTAAATTCTTCTTCTTAAGGGCTAGAAGGAGAGAAGATGGAGTGATGGAGCGCTTGCCATTGGACGGCTGAAATAAAATCTAACAGGCCGACTCTACGGCGTCTCAATTAACAGGATGAGACGCGCTTCTCTGTTGCAGCCCCTCTTTATGAAAATCTTAGTAGTGCAGCTTTAACTGATTTTTTTAGTTTTGTTAGTGTATCATAATAATTGCCATGTCTTTTTGTTACATATTTAGCTGTCTCCACTGTAAAAAAAATGGTAAGACTTTATATCTCAGAGCTAGCTGTACACTGAACCCCCCCTGGAGTGTGTCTGAGGTCTATTTAATGTTTTGTGGAGACACAAATGTCTCATGGGAAATCGTTGGTCACATCCCTTCTTAGCCTCCTAGATTGACATCATTTGGTTCAAATGGCTCCTCCTGCGGTAAATGCGCACACAGTCGTGCACAATCGTCCATTTTGTCAAGCAGGCATTCCTGTCTGGATGTTTTGTAATGTGGGATGGGTTTGACAGAAGCAATGAAGAAGAACACGGAGCCAGAGAGCCAGTCGGCGCTCTAAATGTCAAGTTTGCAGGTAATCATTTATTTATACACCTTTGGGAGCATAAAACGGTTTCTGGTTCTATTATCTTCTGACCAGTCCCGTTGTTAAGGATTGGGAAGTGTGTGTTTTTGTCTTTCTCTTGGAAAAAATACATCGCTTAAGCAGAACGACTTCAGCCTGATTGGTTTTCTGGACAATGCCTGATATGTTTCAAAACCACAGGACATTTATTATAACAATAATAAAATAATAATAATAATAATGTGATGCTGGGAGATTCTCTTGTGCTATCCCCCTCCACAGGGTCAACTATAGGGAAGTCTCCTTGGAGCTGATAGGGATTCAATGTCCTGCTTGAGGACACTTCAGCAGTGCAGATGCATGCTTACATGGAGGCTGTAACCCAGGTCGTCTGGCTGGAGGCTGGTCTTCCCAACCACCACAGTACGTCACCCTGCTAAATGCTGTCAATCACCAATCCATACAGGTTGAGAACTCTGTAATCTTTCTCAAAATGAAGGAGAGTGGCTAAACAGGAATGTCCATTCAGACTGAACTAGGGGAAAATGGGAATTTTTTGTAGTTTCTGATATTTCCCACTTGGCGTCACAAGTTGCAGAAGAAGAAAATGATCAGTTGTATTCACACTAATACAGCTAACTCTACTTCTGAAAAGAGAGCAACACCTGCTGCAGTTCATTCATGGTTGAATGGTTCATCCATGAATGAACCATGAACGTTTCCAAGTTGGAGCAACAAGACGTCATTCTGTTCTTCTTCTTCTTCTGATATGACCGTGGCATTCTTACATCATTCTTACAGGGCAAATAACTTGGTAAAGGAGGCTGGAATAAATACTGGTGCAAAACTTTATAATGTGTGCAGGTTCAGGGGTTCAGGACACTTTGACAGGTTATTTTTATTGCAGGGACACGACCTGTGACCTTGGATGGCCACCCTGCCACCGTCATGCCAGGAGTCCAACAGTAAGACACCTGATACACTGATAGAAAGTTTTCATTTAATTGTTTAAAGTGGATAATGTTTAAGTCGCGGCGCCCTGATGGAAATAAAACTATTACCTGTTCTTAGACAGCCTTGTCTGAATTTGTGAGTCTTATTTGATGGGGAGAAAAAGCATACTAGACAATAAGCTGCTGCAACGTAGCTTTAAAATTCTCCAGAACTGGCATTGTCTTCCTGCTTTTGACCTTGGGAAACTGTGTTCATCTGATATGGCTGTTTGCAGCTGTCATGGCTGTCGTGAAAGTTAGATCTACTGGCCTTGCAAGGCTTTAGTGAACAGAAGGAAGTTACTACCTAAAGATGTGTCACACAGATTGTTGTCAAAGTGTCACTGCCCTTTTTTAATGTTGCACCATGGAGGCACAGAAATGTGCAGTAATGTAGCTGAGGAGGCTACGCAGTATATCATATATGATCACATCAGTTTGGGTTGCCACTGAAAAATACCAGGATGTACGTCAATTACGACATCAAGATATTAAGTCATGTATGAGTCGGTCAGGCCGCGGCGTCGTAACACATCTAGATATTGGACGGGATTTGATGTGGTTGGACTGACACCACTATTTATTCCATTTGACCAAGTGCCATCAAGAACGGGAAGCGTGTAAAGGAAGCGGCTACTGTCACGTAATCCAGTGGTGACCCGCTGAGCGCTAGACGTCTTTTCAACATGGCGCCTCTGCTGTAGCTCTCATATCGCCCAGGATGTTTCCGGCTGTGTGTCGTCCAGTTTTAGACCGAGCCGTGAACACATTATCACATGTTTGAAACAATACATCAACAGCTGTAAATATCAGAAACGTGCACCAGAGAAGTCCATATGTACAAGACAACGCTTTACTATTTGTGGACGTCTACTACACTTTCATGTTTAAGGTAGCCTCATTTTAGTCTAGACGCTATAAACCGTTAAGACGTCTTTCAAAGGGCTAATCGCTAATTTTTTTGTTCCTCAGTTGCTTGAGAGTTTTCCTCTTATTCACTAAGACATTGTGGTGCAAACAGAAAACAGCCTCCTTCATTACACATTGCAAACAGAAATTGCTTCTGCCTTGCAAAGGATCCTGTATGCTGTATAATGGGGGAGTTGGTGTTGTGACATATCATTTACCATATCATGACCAGTGCTGTTGGGCAGCTTTCACTAGCATGGTTGTCTGATTTGGTCGTCTTGGTGATACAGCACGTCTTCTTTTCCCTGTGCAATCCTTCAATGGATCTGAGCCTCAGTGTCTTCATGGGTCTTTACACAGATACACACAATTAGCACCCCTAAGGCTATACAAGTTTCAACCAGGTCAGAGTGCAGTGCAGGGTCCTTGGAGGAGGTAGGCTCAAAGGCACTTTGGAAGTGATGTGGGAACTGCATACACACTCCTGCTGCATTTACCCTCCACTAGTACAGCAACACTGCAGCCTCCTACTGTATATTGCAAACAGACATGCACTTGTTATTCTTAACACCTGACAGCTGCAAATGGGCCAAACTTTAAATGTTACTAACAATTCCTCTCAGAAGTGGAGCAACAGAGCAGCAGGAATGCCGTTAGCATGCAGTAACACAAGGCTGCATCTGTAGAGGAAAACCAACTGATCAGATATTGATATCTACAGTATGATCTATAGCACAAAGTTCAAACACGTTGTGGTATTTTTCAAATGATAATGATAGATTTAAGTCAGTGGTTGACAAAATGATAACACTTCTACAGACCTTGTGCTTGATATTTTAGAAATATTGAAAGATGAATTACAAACTGGATCATCGTGGACTCGCTACCCTGACACACCGGCTGCAGTGGAGAGTTCACGGGCCGTCCGTCCCGCCAACCAAAGCTGCCAGTCTATCCAGGATGCAGTTCCAACTAGACTGGCCAGCTCTCCCAGGTCCAGGTCTGCCCTCAGCTGCATGCTCCGGGACAGGTTGGCCGCCTCTGCTGGTCCCGCTCGCTCTCAGCTCCATTCTTTAGACTTCTTCATCGACCTCCTCTGGACTGGAACACAAACACACCCCTAGTCTGCCACATGGATATATTGTGTTTCTGATTCACTCCTGTGGCTCACACACACAAGGTTTCCTGAAAGCCACACGAGCCGTTGCTAAACATTAATAATTTCCATTAATGCAATATGGGTTCACAGCATGCAAACAAAGCCAAACCTCAGCTGGCTCCCAGATTGATCCCTTTAATTAAGGTTGGCTTGGAGACCAAAGGGGACTTCATGCATCATGGGACAAGATGATTATCCACTGAGGCGTGTGGTGCCCTGGCCCACCAGGGCGCTACAGGACTTGGGGGAGGTGTGTAGATACTGAGCTATTTCAACCAAATATCATGACTCAGGGATCCCTCAGTCATGTCTGGAAGCTGCAAAAGCTTTTCATGGTAACATGGTGGCTATTGCTGCTCATGCTAACCACCCAGTTCTTCTTCTATTTATTCCAAACAAACCAGAAACGTAAAATGCATCACTTCCTGTCTCCAGAGGATTTCTCCCAGGAAAGACCTACCTGACGCCAGGTGTTTAGAACAGCAGATGGAAAAGCTTCATGACCCGGTAGAGGTTGATCACTGTTGTGGTGTAGTTATCGGCAAAATAGACATTTAATGAAAATGTTGACTTTTAAAAGTAGTATATAAAAAAGTGCTATATAGGTAGTACACATAAAAGTATTACTGCTGAATAAAAACTGCTATATATATACAATATGTACATGTGACTGATGACATGAATGATAAAGATTTTTTTAAAAATATATAGAGATCTAGAGAACATTGGTCTGGGTTCTGCAAGGAAAAAAGAATAAACTGTACACGTGTTGGGTATATAAAAGTTGACTAAAGGTGGAGGTGCTCGACAGCAGCAGGATTGGCAGGATATGAGAATCTCTCCTCAATAACTTTAGTCAAAATCTGCAAGACTTTCATGTGAACCTCTGCAAATCACCTTGAGCTCAGGCTGTGTAGCTACACTGCTTCATGTCGTACGGATGTTTATTTCTGTTCATTTTGTTCTAATGTCACTGTCTGGGTTTGTTCGGTCCCTGAAGTGTTTTCTCTCTGAAGATGAGATGTGTCAGCCACTGTCTTCTGAAACAGACAGTGAATTTAGAATGAACCTTGGAGGAGATCGTCTACAGCATCTCCCATTTGAGGGGAAACTACCACGGAAATATTAATACTATTGCACTATAATGGTTTATGAAATTGTAATAAAAGACAAGAAAGAAACATTTCAGGCATTTAGCCGACACTTTTAATCTAAACTGATTTACAGTCTACCCACAATAAACTGGATGGATTTTGGGGTTCAAAGAGAAGACCAACAAACATCAACTGAAGGGGTTAAATATAATTATAACTGTTTCTTTGTGTAATTTTGACATCACTGGTTTGTACAGAAAGTTAGCAAAAAGACCAAGCAAGACTAGCAAACGTCGTGGAGGGACACTAAAACCTTCATTACAAGCAAGGAAGAAAAGATGTTTTTTCTATGAAACTACAAACGTCTGTAATTTACTTTCATTATCACTTTTTGTGAAATGGCATAAATGCAACTGGGAGAAAGCCAAAGTGGACTTACCTTGCCTTTTTTGCTTCAGTACCCTTTTAGATCTGCCAAAAAGCTAAAACGGCACTCCGGTCACAGCTCGCCATTAAGACGCCCACCTCTGAAACAACAGGGACAGACTCTGTTCTGGTTCAGCCTGCCTTACTCTGTCTCCACTCTGTAAACCATGCAGTGGTCATGATTTTTTCTGCATCCATCCTGCATCAGTGCAGCAGACAATTCTGCAGCAGAACCAAAGTTTCATACAGTAAAGCATCTAGTGCCTCTAAACCAAGTAGGTACAAAACCATTTCTTGTAACTTCTTAAAAGAACAGATGAAGAAAGCAAAAATCTAATTTCTAGACACTTCCCTCTTGGAGATGGAGCCAAAGCATACAGCAGAAAGTGGGACTTCGACAATGGCGATGTCTGTATTTACTGTCTGGAGATGAAATGGCACCGTTGTTGCAGAAGCACGGTGAACTTGGAATGAACCGCTCGGAAATCTGACAGCGCCTCCAGTTGAAGTAGACAGCGGCAGGGAGGGGAATTTATTTCATCATTACCTGCAAGTCAAAGATGTAAGGAGGCCTCAACAGTTGAAAGCACAATTTAGCAATGTAAATGAAATCTGTAGTTCGGTGTCATGTGGCTTTTCCATGACTGAACCAGCTATCGAGCCCTTTTTAAACATGTCACTGTCAGATAAGATGGAAACCACGCATCTGCAAAATGTACACGTTTTCTCATTGAAGCCCTTGAATTTTTGAAGCTATACATTGAGGTTTTAACAGGTTCAAGAGTCATGGAAGTCACATAAATGACAAAGTAAAGTTTCAGTTCAAGGAAGAAAAACACTGTGTGACAGGAACACAGACGCAAAACAACTGCCACCTTACACAGCAGCTTTCTGTGGTAAAGAGGAACCTATAGGAAAATGTTCATGGAGTTCAGGTACCGCTCGCTGTCTAATCAGGCTGCTCCTCGCCTCGCTCCACCCCCCGAGCAATCCTCGGCCCCGCCCACGCTCGCCAAGCAAACTTGCACTTGCGTAGTAATACATATTTGACTCACCGTTGCTGAAGGTGCAGCTGAGCTCTCCCACCAGTTCCCTGTTTGATGATAGCTGGGGCTCGTCTGCACACATCAAATGTTACACAGATCAAAACAGAGGACGAGGGATTCAAAAGCAATGAACAGAAAAAAAAAGTGAAGATATGTGAAGAATGAGGATAGCCGACGATGTTGAGTCATTAATCTCTGTATTAACGAGTGAGGCAAGGCTGCGGCTCCCGAAACGGGGACTGGGTTCTTGAGGGAGTCCCAGAGGCTTCTTGGAAAAACATAAAAAATAGATTGATTTCACTGCGATCATCATTTGACAGCACAGTGGCATCATACATTTCCCTGCCTGCTATCAGAATAGGCTGTAAGATTCTATACGTTGATGGAAAAATGGGTTTCCTTTGTCAAGAACACGTCTGACGTCTTGTCTTGAATGTTGACTCAACCTTTTCCTGCCTATCTAAAAACATATAAAACGGGTAAATCTATTGACGTTTGGTTTATCTTTCCCCAGAGCAGCAAACTATTTAAGGGATTTCAACCTGTGTATGTAATGGACCTCAAACATCTCTGCATTGATGCTGGATGGATTGGATGTTGAAGGGTTTAGCACAGATAGGTCTACATCTCTGTTCATCCCGCAGAGACTCGCTTGAACTCGACTGGATCCGGTCTTGGAATTGACTTGGACTGGACTAAGGTGGTCTTGACTACAGGCGAAAAGGAGCAAAACGAACACACACCAGTATTGGAGAGGATCTTGTGAAAAGGAGGGTTGCTGCACACGTGTAGCCTCAATGCAAACATCTATCTTTATTTAAGCCAACGCTTTGACAGAAAAAAACTGGTTCTGGTGAAGTATACAGAAGGGGACATAGGTGCCATCAACTGAAAGGAGAAGTCAGTTACATTAGCTTGAGCAGCACAGTTGCTGCTACCATTGAACCATCAATTATAACGACATCTAAAGCATTCTGTGTAGACAAATACCACCGAAAATACAATCTAGATACAGCACAAATATCCCTCTAAATTCTTCACAGCAGTGTAAGACTTAAAAGAGACTGACTGAAAGAGATAGCAGAGATAGAGATATAAATATGTCGCCTACTTTCATGTGTTTCAGACGTCTAAAAACCTGAAATACAACACGTAAACGTCTCTCTGGGGACCTGAAAAAGTTTTGAAAACCCCAGAAGTCAGCCAGTCAAGCCAGACGTCGATCGATGCATCGATGGAAAGACACACCGATAACAGCAGCCTTGCAGTTCAGCCCCTTTCTGCACGCGGTGGGAGCACACGGAGAAACGATCATTGTTGCGGCGCCGACAATAACTGATGTCTCGTCGGCGCTCCAACAAAAGGAGCCATTCAGAGACTCCCACCAGAGCGTTCGATTTGACCAAACCCTCTCTTTCTCCTCGAGACAAGGAGTCAATTACACACCCCACTTACACTTCTAATAATCATCACCCCCTCACGCTCCAACACTCAACACTGAAAGGTTGGTTGTTTATCAAATGCCTGCCGAGTTTGTGGATGTTTGTCGGTGAAAAACAGGAAAGTGTGGAGAGCAATGTCAGTACGGCATCATGATGTTGTTCTGCTGTTGTATGTTGCTCCACAATGCAGGCTGAGCTGAAACACGTTGAGTCAGTAATGTGAAAACACAACGCCTTACAAAATGACTGATAGCAGGAGAATAAGATGATACTTTCTGAAGGACAGATAGTGACTTACGTTTTTGGTTGGTGAAATAAAATCATCTTAATCTTCTGGATCACGTTATAATTGTTTCCCATGATGGATCTTTAACATTTTGGAATAAAGCTCTAATGAAAAGCTCATTTTCCAACAAATATATATCCATTTTGGGGGGAAAAACCTTACCTGAAATGTGTTATTCACTACATCTAAAATATAGAGGATCCAGTCTGTAAGAGTTATTTTGTCATTTTGTCAGCCAAAGACCTATGTCACCTTTTATCCTTTAAATCCATAGCTTGGTTTATTTTTGTGCTATAAATCATTTTCTAGTAGGTGCCACTTTAAAATAGTCAATATCTCAGTTTGGAACCAACTCTTCCAATACTAAGGGTGCATTTCTGTTTTTTCCAGCTTCATGGACCATCACGTTGCACCTTTTTGGGGCCTGAATTGTTTTTGAGAGTTTAATTAACTTGAGCTTTACGCTCACTTACCAAAATGACATGATGTTAGATTGGAGTTTGAAGAATGACTACGAAACAGAAACAGACATTTACTGACTTTATTAGTGACATGCAAGGGACATTTACATTTTCAATGAGAAATGCATGTTGGGTAGGTTCCTCTTTCATGGCCACAATTCAAAAGGCAGCAGGTTTAGGTCTAGTGATGCCCTCGCTCCTCCCCTGGCCACAGCGAGGATACTATTAGCTTTGTATATCTCTCCAGCCCTCCAGCATTGGGTTGGGAGGGATATCAACAAAAAATGGTAGCAGCAATATTGTACGACAATGTGTACTTTGTCTCGTTCCACAAATGAAGAAAAAAAAAAAAAAGAGTACGCCAGGTTTAACCTTGAGATTCAACTTATGGAACTGGATAACCGTCAGACTAACTCCCATTAGCTGCAAATATATGATGAGTTTCATTCCAAAACAGGCTGTAAGGTTTTAAAACTACATCAACGCTTGACATCTGTTTGTACCAAATGATTGTGAGCATGGAAATAAAGTATTATGGGTTTCAATTAAAGGTATGAGTCTTCTTCAGGGCTTTGATTACAACATTTTTCATGCTTTTAAGGATTGAATCATTCATTTTTGAAATACTGACGGATGAATCATTTTTGTATTTAACACATTTAGAATAACAGCCTTCATATTTAATGCACTTAGATCACTGTTGAAGATCTCTCCCCTGCTTTCCTGTCAGGATGCCACCACCATCTGTTGCCCATTTATATGTGCGTTAAACTGACACCCTCCAGCACCAGCCCCATTCAACGCCTACCCACAATTCATCTCAACAACCCATTTCCTCCCAGAGAGCGTTATTACCCATAATTCATTTTCCTCATCGTTATTTCATTTGCATTTCCAAATTAAAAAAAAAAAGGAGATGATATTGGAAAAAAATTAGCAAGGGTTCACCGATATCATCCTTTATGTATCGGATGATACACACTGTACAATCATCCGATACTGCAATGACCCCTGTTGAACTGGACAACAACGTGAAGGTAAAGAAATTGGTTGGTGAATTAAGGGATACATTTGTCTCTATGCAACGTGGTCTTCCCTCGTGATCCAGGGTGATCCATTAATAACGAAGACAGATACCAGGCAGGGTACATGGAGCTGGGAACACTGTAGATGGTAGATGATGTGCAGCGACTGTAAGAAGGTGGCTTCGGGGTCACTGGGCTCCTCCGCTTGGTTCCCACAACTACCGAACAAGAAAAGAGAATCGGAAAAGAATCACTTTGCTCAGAAGTACAATATAATATAACAATAATATAATAATATAAATATACAGGAAACTGTAAGAAAAGAACAAAGATTTGAGAGCAGCAATGTCTGTGGCAGAAAGAAAGATGCTCTTCTGAATGGATACTACAAGAATGTATTAAAAACCAAAGAGGGTTCGAGGCGCTCTGTTGTCATAGCAAACGTTAAAAGTCTTTATTTCACGTTCACAGCCAATGTGTGTGAAATTAGCCCCGAGGGTATTAAACTGTGCCTATGTTTTCTACTGAGCAAGAACAATATGATCTTGAAACATTAAGTTGTCTTTTTCCAACCCCTAGTGATTCAGTTGTTACTTCATAGAAAGATGTTTTGTTGCTAAGCAATATTATCCAAATCTTTGCTTGCTGGGTGGAAATGTTTTTGTTGCGTAGCAACATTAGATTGACATACTGTTCAACACGCCATTAGGGAGCGCTGGGAAATACCTGGGCTTGCTGCTTTCAATGGTATGACATTCTCAAGATAGATGGTTCTAATACTGAGTAGAAAGACATGCCGTACAGTGGGACATAGTTTTATGTAGTGGTGGTAGACATCATAACATAGTTTCAGCCGCGCTGCCAGAATCCTGTTGGAAATGATCCAGCAGTGACAAATCATCTGGTCTCAGTGAAGAGAAAGGGCATCCGACTGACTGACCGACTGACTGACTGTGTGTGTTTGTACAAACATACATACGTCTGTCTCAACAGAACTGAATCTTCATGGTTAATTTCTGTCTGTTTCTGACTGAACTGATCATTTCATCACTGATACATCTGATTGATTTAGTGTTTAGATCATGTAGCTTGTTAGCTAGCTAACCATAGCATCTGGTCAGCTAACCATCACTGTCTTGTTGTTAACAAGTCTGATTAGCACACTAGCTAACATATCTAGTAGAAGCTAGCGTTAGCAGTGGCTAGTAGTCCCATGTTAACAGTAACTAAACTAGCCTGCTGGCTAGTTAGCTAGCTACCAGTTTGTTCAGGTGAACTGAGCTGACTCTTCTCCAGCTCCAACTCAGAGTGTTTTGGAGTAGAGACTAGGGCTAAAGACAAGACAGTTGACTGAGTCACAGTAACCTACTGTGCTGAGAGGTACCTGGGTTCTGCGGAGGTGAAGGATAATCCTGTACTATTCCAGCAAGGATTGGACAGAATTCCTCCCTCGACGCAAAACAGACGTTTCACAATGAGGCGTTTGGGTGGCATATGTTCACCCAGTTGCCTTTATAAC
>OOFE01036865.1:0-13216 GCA_900323365.1 Monocentris japonica | reverse complement strand
TTAATTTTTTACTTTTTGAACAGAGGTTTTCCAGTCTTCTGGCACTGTGTATAGCTTTTATTTCAAGTAGTCTGTTGTCAGCTGCAACCATGCTGCTATGCCTCGCTGCTGGAATGCACACAGCTTTAAAATGTTGCATGTACAGTATATGTGTGAGAAGTGTATGATCAATAGTATGTCCGGCATGGTCTTGCAGTATCTGTAAAGTCGTACTGTGAAATGCTGCAAGTTGGAAATGTGTATCTTCACCAAGTCACCATGACAAAATCTCACACAATTATTATACTAGACTCTAGAATTATTATATTAGACTCCACCACTGTGGTGTGTTTACTCTGTGTAAGCTATACACAAGGAGGTATGATCATACCAGTGGCTAAAGCTTGTGTGTGTGTGTGTGTGTGTGTGTGTGTGTGTGTGCGTGCGTGTACAAGCATTAGCCATTGTGGCAGCATCGAAGGGTGTGTGTGTGTGTGTGTGTGTGTGTGTGAGAGAGCGAGAGAGAGAGAGAGAGAAAGGGAGCAATAGCAGCAGTCTTGTGGAGTGTGTAGTGTGTAGTGAGTGTGTGTGTTCTCACCAGCTGGTGTGTCATTTCCAATTAATGTCTCATGGATGAGGGGGGAGAGGGGCTCAAAGTAAGACTTAGTATTTTTGCTACAGTGTCCTGATCTAATTAACTGTACTGTACTCTTTCTATTCTGAAATACAAGGCCAAAATCCATCCATTTAAAATAAAGTTTAATTGATGTCAATTGCGTTACATACTTGAGAATCCTTGTATCCGGCTGGTGAATCATGAGGAATCCCAGACAGTAGTTTGAATGTCAGTTATCATCCTAACATAACACTGTTAAATTGACCCTGAGCTGTTGCCCGTCGGTTTTGTTTGCCAAGTCATGTCAGCCTGTCGCTCGACAAATCAACTCATAAGTGTTTGTCTTTACAAAATAAGCTTGACCCACAGGATGCCAGCCAGTGTGTGTGTTTGTGTGTGTGTGTGTGCGCGTGCATGGTTAGGGGGTTTTGAAAATCAAACAGGGACACACAACAGCTGCTTGTTGGAATAACAGAGTGGTTGAAATGACTGCACTGAATGGGTCATATTACCCACTTGGGCTTTTAATAGGCCAGCCAGACTGTAGAGAGAAAAGATTAGTACAGTAGCCTGATAACATATCATAGAAAGATGAAAGCATTTTAAAAGGTATGTTGACAGAACAATATGTTGCTTTAGTGTGCTCTTTGTGGAAATGCATTGAAAGCTGAGGGGTTTTCAGTGGGTCATTTTCAAATGATGCTTTTTTTTGTAATGTGTTTTTTAAGAGATTTATGTGGGAACTTCGGGGTAGGTACACCGATGTATTTTGATAGCTCACTGATGTAACCCCATGGGTTTCAGCTCTCTGTTTCTATCTCCATCAGATGGGCTTGTCATGATTAAGTCATGGCTCTGCTTGCACTGAAGCTAAATTCCACATATGGCTAGTGAGGTTTTTGGAAAAATATTTGTCAAAGTAATTTATATTTTAGCCTGGCTGTGGTGGTGAGGATCGCAAAGTAGAATTATTGCTCTTGGCAGTTTTCAGGGAGATGGAAAACCAACCGTCGTTATTGGTTTTATAGGAGAATTAAACATATTTTAACGAGAGATTTTCTTCATAACTTATATTTAGATCTAATCCCCAAAGTATGAGTTCTACATATTTGTTTTCCGCAGCTCCTTGTGCTCCTGGTAGCTTGCCATACTCTGTGAGGCGTTATCCGTATTCATTTTTGCGGAAAATTGAAATGAAAGATAAAGCCCCTTGTTAAATATACAGTCAGCTCTAACCATTTTCTTGTCCTTATTAAGGAGTAGTATAATTTGTAAATGTCCCGAAACCACCACTGTATGACAACCGTTAAGTTCAACCACTCTTTATAACTTGTGCTGAAATGATTCAAAGGTTATTGTGAAAGCTTTGAGAATCCTCCTGTTTTGTTTGCCCGTACAAGCTGTCTACATGTTACTCTGTGCTCTGCATCCTTATTCTACTTCTGTACCTCTCTCACCTGCTCTTCCAGCCCCCCTACCCCCCCTCAAAGCTACATCTCTCTTCAGGGCCTCACTCCTCCTTGCACCCATACATCTGCTCCATGCTGGATTAGCGTCTGAGAACTAAACGGCTAAGGCCTCCACCACACTGGGGAAAAGTGGGGGGCACCCACACTGGCTCTGAAAGAACTGGGTTGGCAGGAGGGCTCTTATCCTCCAATGTGCTGAGAGGTCTTTCCTATTGCTAGCATTGTTGTTTTCCCTTTTTGTCTCGTATCTGTCCCGCCTTTTTTAGGCGCCTCTGATAAGTGATGTCATCAGCGAAGATGCCGTGGGACTCCTCCGTGACAGCTCTCCACAATGCCACTGGGAATCAGTTTGCCTTGCTAGAATATCACACATCACATGCACAGTGGTGGTTTCCTGTTCAGCATGCATCTGTGTTCTGTACTGGCTGTGGTCTGCGAAGTGTCAGAGGCGAGTCTTTACTGAACCCAGTAGGTGTATAGTTATGATGAGCCTCACTCACCAGAGGAAAACGCAGCATCTTCACACGTCTATTCTTGTTTTAGAGTAGCCTTTGAGTGGCTGTTTTCCTTTTTGAAAACACCCGTTAAAACAAATGAAACCTTCACACAGTGGAAAATAAAAAAAGCTCTCTTCAAGCCAATCAGCTGGCATGTCTTCAAATCCTACATTGTCCAAGTTCTTTTGTTGAAACCTATTTTTTGTTGTTGCTAATTGAGTTGATTTGTCCCCAGCCTTGTTTTGACGTGGGATTACAGAGTACTTCTTAAAGGGTTAGGATGTTTTGACCAATTCTGTTCTTTTGTAACTCTGGCAGGCGCACTTGCCAACTCTGGCTTTTCTTGTGTTCTTGCCCCCATGTCCTTTAGTTAGTTGTTCATCATTCCACCCAAAATACTTCATTTCATGGTATAAGCCTACAGTATCTGATTCTATTGTGGATTTAATGATGACTTACAAAGAGTTTATTAGTGAATGCACTTTAGAAAGGCTACTGTATATGGGTTGGGCCATGTGATGACATTTACCCTTTACAAAATGGTGTAGGCATATTGCTATTGTGCAAGCAACAATTTGTATGTGACTGCATAAGTCTGAAGCTCTGTTGGCCCATCACTTTCTACTCGCATTACTTCCCTCCTCACTGCATGGATACTGTCAGAAAAAACAATAAAATACTGATAAAAAGTGTGGTCATCAGGATTGGTGGGTAATGGATTACAATGGATCACAATAATCTGATTACCAAATCAAATGTATTACAGTTGCTAAAAAACAGAGTAGTTAGGTTAGAGGTTTGTTTTGATTGTGAGATAATTGACACTAACATAATTTTAGACATCTTGAAATAATGGTTGATAATGGTATGTGATGATAAAAAAAAAACAATATCTAAGTTATATTCAGTATAATGTGATTGACAGAGTAATGAGTAATTCTGTAACTGTAGTGAATGTATGTTTGTGGAATATATAACTTCAAACAGGTAACTAAGCATGTAATAAACAATTTGAAAGAACAACCTTGTTGGTCATAAACACCAGCAGGGTGTTTATATATTATATATCATTATATTACATATTTGGTGCCTCTTAACATTATAAAGGCCAGTGGATCGGGGGGGGGGCTAACAGACGGCCAACAAGCCGTCAAGTGAAAGGGGTAAATCTAATTATACTATTTCCTTGGAAGATTTTGACATTTTTAAAACATTGGATTGTACAGAAGGTGGGTTTGGGGAAAGTCATGGGGGACATTTTGAAAGCTGAGATATTTCAATTCTAAAACTGAAAACAGCTGTCAATTGACTACGACTTGGCCTAGCCATGCCTAGCCCTGTTAGCACCTTTACCAAACTTTTTTGATAGCATGAGATGGAATAATCAGTCAACCACAAGGAATATACTCTTTCAACCTGAGAGTCTGCATGCCTCTATCTTGGCGTCTGCCCTGCTCCTCATGAATAGAAGAATATAATGACTTTTGAACAGATTGCACTGCTTATGCATACATTGAGTGCCTCAGCAAAAGAAATGAAAGAAGTCGCTTTTGTGTTCTCTCTCTTTTTCTCTCTGCACCTGGACAAAAGTTAATGCATGTCAAGCAGTTTCCTCGTCATCCATCTGGTCTCGAAAGGCCTCTGATCCTCAGCCTTATGCTCAGTCTACTTGAACCAGCAACCTGTCTCCCCCAAGGCAGTGACCTTTCTGTTGAAAGCAAACCTGAACATGCTGGGGCTTTTTAGTACAAAGTTCAGTCCCTCCTGAATGATCAGATAATGTCAATTAGATAAAATCCCCACCGAACTAGGGCAACAAGGAAATGACAGTCATCATATTTGCTTGTCAGCAAAAGCTGTGGTCAAAACTTTGATTGATGTACATACTCATAGTGCACTTTCCAACGATCAAAACACGAATGGATCTATTCCCTAGTGTCGACTGAGTTATGACCTTCCCCAGCGGAACAACTTTCACTCCAGTGAACAGCTGCTGTTTACCACTCCTAATCGCAGGCAGCTGAGGATCCATCAGACCACTAATGAATAAAATTGCATCATATCATGCCCACCCCCCACCCTAACTTAATGACATTCTAGGCTCTATTAAACACTCTCACTGTAGTCTTTTTGCTTGGCCCACCCACTGTTGTTAGTGGGTGTTTACAAGGATTGCGTCTTTGTGGGCAAGTGTCTAGAAGACAACTTGGCTGTCATGGGCTATCCTCACTGTAAAACTACTGCTGTAAAACTACTGCTGACTGCTGTTAAATGCAATTTTTACAGAACGTTTTCCTCATATATGCTAGACCCCCAGACTAGCTTTTTTACAGTCAATTAATTTGCTGTTGTAAACTTTTACATTGTTATGGTGTCTGTTATTTCTTTGGAACTTTGGTTTAGAACAAGGGAGAAAAAAGGGTCTGGTGAGTGTCTGATGGCCAATTCTCTGTCACTGTAATTCCCCCATCTGAGGACAAATGTGAGGAGTCATTACAACTGAACCCACCAGCGACATGTCTTTTATGGCGCTGTAAACACATTGTGAAGTTGCATGCTTATTGGCTTTTCTCTAATTAAAATGGGAGACAGAGGAATACTTAAAAAGACCCTCATATGTGCTCCTCAAGCCTCCCCCAACAGTAGCCACGCTTGTGTTCCACGGCTAACAGCAGAAGTTCTCGATTTGATAGGACATTGTGTTTCTCTGGGCTTTGTCACCCATTGGAGGGTTGAAACCATAGCTTGAAACTTTTGGTAGAGTCAAGGTCTTTGAAAACAAAAAACATCAGCTAAGGAAAGACATAAATGAAGAGGGAAAATGAGCAGATTTAATGGCATTTTGTTGACCACTGTCTGGTACTATGTAAATTGTTAATAAAGATTTTGAATCATATTTGAATGTCCATATGGATATTTCATTTTCACCCTGCCCATGCAGTTGTACCTGATACCCACAGAAGTACCTCATCCATCTGCAATATGTACCTCCCTCTTTTACTGCACAGCAGAGCCCATGGCCCAGCTGGGCCAAGCTCACATCTGCTCCACATGATCATTATGTTGGGCCATGCTAAATCAGAGAGGGTAACAGCAGCTACAGTACCACTAATGCTTTGAGCCACACAGAGGATATACTAAAGCTCATTTTATACTCTGCATATTCCACATTGTTATTATGGACAATATGCTGCAAGATAGAGACCCTTTTCAGTGTGATTGAGTGTAATTCACCAATCAAATGACCTCTTTTGGTAGACAACCATTCATGTCTGTGTATTGCTTGTGTGTTTACTGATGTGTGGTACATTTTTTTCCAGAGATAACTGTCACTTTCTGTGACCTACAGATTTCTACAACTCCCCATGTATAGCCATATATTCTCACTTTTTGGAAAGTAACTTATGAACAGTACTATGTTTTATTATTATTTTTTTTTAATTAATTTTCTTTGTAAAGACAAAAAACAGAAATGCCAAATGAAAAAGAGAACAGAAGCCACAGTCTTATCACCGAGACCTTGCAGTTTATGTTACACTTACGCTTGGTTGCACTCTGTCCTTTGTGGAAAAGGAGAATATTGTTCAGTTGTTCTTTCTATGAAACAATATGTGTCCAATGTACATCATCAACAACACACAAATGTTTGCACAAATCATTTTATTTAGGAGTTGTTGAAAGAAAATTCCACCCTTGGATTCTCTTACACTGTTATATATGATCAATCTGTTATGTACAAAGCATTCCAGGAGTTATTTTGCAATGAGGTTTTGCAATTTTTATTGTACCCACCTCAACATGCGTCTACTTTTACTTCAGTTAGTGATTTCCTACATTTCCCAGAATTCCTTTTGACAACCCCCAGAGAACGGGCATGAACTTGTTGCTGCAAAAGTTTTTTTTCAGAGTAGATTTTTATCAGTTAGAATAGGATGTTTGTCTAGTCTATACCTTGAGGCTCAACAAGCCCTAAATACTGTGAGTTGTCTCAGTTTGTCTGTGTGCTGTTCCACATGACAAACATTGGACACACATTATCTGAGAAACAAACAACGTTACAGACGATGAACATTTTGCAGTGTAGAATGAAGGAGTGGGTCATGTGATTCTTTTTTTTTTTTAATGTGATTTGAATGTGAAAAGCCTGTGTTGGCAAGGCCGCTCTAGCCTTGATCGTTTCTCCCACACATATACTGTCACACTTTGATTAGAATTTGAACCCATCAGCTGTTTCACACACACACACACACACACACACACACACACACACACACACACACACAAACAAATGTATGATCTAACTACATAAACACATATCAACAAATGCCCTCCCACTGACAAATCATGCCTACACCCACCGACCGCACAAACATGCATGAACACACACACACACACACACACACGCGCACGCACATAAGCCCCACACACATCCATCCATTCCACAGACACACATGCACATTCTCTCGTTATGTTGTCACTGGTCACCCGGTTGGATGGCCAGTCATTTAAAGGAGCTGCACACTGGGCCTTTGAACTAATGGGGAGGACTGGGAGTATAAATATCCATATGATGGATGACCACTCTTCACTGTACCTGGGAGTCCAGTTTCCTCTCGTAGTCATCCTCAGCCCTGATTACCCCCCCCCCATCCTTGGGATTTAGGGGGTAGGATGGCAGGGGGAATCAAAAGCAATCAGTTTTGCCATACATCTCAGGCTCATTCACTTTCATCCATTTCCAAATGGCATGAAAAACAAAACAACGTGGAGACATCTAAGTCAATCTGTAAAGGAAATCAGTCACTGTGAATGGGAAACCAACAGTTTCACAAAGGTTGCATCATAACACTAATATCAGGCTATAAACTTTTACATTTTGCTTTAAATTTTAGATCTGTTCGCCATTTCATATTAATGTGTGCATTTGAGAACACCACAACTTCCAGTTCCTGCTTGTAAACAAGAAGAGGCAAGATACTGGGAGCTTCAGCTTTTTACTCTCCAAAATAAATCTTTCAACTTATGTCAATCAGAACCCAGTCAAGTCAATGTAAAAACCAAGGGGAGAGGCTTCTACCAGCTATAGTCTGTAAAATGAAACAGAAATTAAGGCTAGAATCTACACAATTATCACTTTAATTTGCTGCCTTCTTCTTTACTAGTTTCTCATAGTACTTAGACAATATTTGTGTATTTGTGTATTCCATCATATCCTGTATATTTAACAATATACAGGATATGATGGAACAATCCCTTGTGCCACATTTCAGGGAGAACATTTACAAGTTCAATTCATACCTAAAGAATGATGTCCTACCCTACCGATGCTTGCCGCAGACGACATCAGGCTATGCCGTCATAAAGCTATGGTAGCACCATTCGCTAACCCACCTACTCTAGATGTTACAGGTTGCAGGGTTGAGAGCGGGTAGTCATGGGGTTCTCAAGTGGGCACCTTCCTTCACCGATGTTTCGTTGAGTTGGGCCCACAGCACCTCAAGAAGGCTCAACAGTGTATTCCAGTGCCCTGGTACCCCCCTCTATCCCAGCTCCCACCTCCCTACCATCAACCTAACCTTACCTAACATCACTATAACAATGCAACCTATACAATCCAACTATACCACAAAGTAATATGTGGTCAGCATGCATGTATATACACATACAGTATATACTGAATAGCTCAAGAGGAGATATACACAAACATAAAGCGTCAGTGAAGCCACTGCAAGACTTACAGTATTTAGCTAGCAGGCTACAGAGAGAGAGAGAGAGAGAGACAGAGAGAGCGAGGAAGGGAGAGACAGTGGGCATTCATCCTCTCAACATCCACAGCCTTAATTAGAAGCTTAATTACACAGGGAAATGGGATGCCAGGGGAGAAAAGAGGGAGGGATGGAGGGAGGCGAAGCAAGGAGAGATGGCGAGGAGGGGGTTTATGCTTCAGAATGGCAGTGCTCAAAAATAGACCCCCCATCCCCAACCGATCTCGTCATCTCGACCATGTGACCCGCCTGGGGACCAAAACACAGCAGCTGCAGAGGCTGCTGTAGCAGGCCCCAACCCCTGACTCAACCCTCCTTTCACCCCACCCCTCAGGAGCCTTCTCCATACCCAGTAACCCCCATCATGACTGACACTGTCATACCAGAGTCGCTGCTGAATGCCCTCCTTCCCTCTCATGTCCCCTATACAGTATGCATGTGTTTGTGTTTTGTTAGTGTGTGCCCACAGCATAGCACTTCCTAGTTGTCTGCCCTGCCACCCATTTGAGGAGACGGATATTGTGGTTTTCTTTTAGGTTTACCTTAAATTCCATAGGAAACAAGAGTGATCCATTTGCCAAATAATGACTTAGTGGGATGCTGTCCTGTCTTAAATTGCCCCTTGCCAATGCCTTTCCTTTCTCACCAAAGATCCTTAAAGGAAACAGCTCCTACCAGCTAGCATTAACTGTAATGCCACCAGAATGCATGGCAGTAAATTGCATTCATTGTCTATGGACTCAAATGATGGATTCATAGGATTCAATACGATACGCCAAGCCCACAATTCAATATGACTTTCGATTTCAAGATCACAATCCAATTCAATTTTGAATCCCCCTCACACTAACAGCTATGCTAGTATTAGACTGCCTTGATTTTTAAAGAAAAGCCTGTTTCTCAAAAAAATCACTGTCTTATTTTGTTATTTTCTATAAATTATGTTACTCTTTAATAAATAAATCAGTTAGAGGACTTTTCGTTCCACCCCTAGGAAGGACTGTTGGAGTTTGTCAGACCTCAGAAAAATGAAAGGCTTGGAGAAAGCTAAATATGTCACAGACATAAATTCTGAATCCATACTAATGTCTTTTATGTTAGTCAGCAGTTTCAGGTAAATATTGACGTTTGATTTTCATCACAACATCCCAACATTCACAAGTGTGCCTTGACAGAACTCAAGCTCTGCTGTCTCTCCACATAGCACAATATTGACATTACAGTCATTTAGGAGACGCTTTTATCCCAAAGGACTTACAAGTTACAGTTGACACTACGTCGGGATCAAACCCATGACCCTGAGACAGAGAGTCTCATGCTCTACCGAGTGAGCTGTCCAGGCCAGACTACTTTTGCTTTCACTTTCTCACCCTCTCTCCCAACTTGCTCACTTGCTCTGCTGTCACTCTAGGTTTTTATTTCTCTCACAACATGTCCTCTCTCAGCTGCTCCTCTGTCGCTCTCCACTCAGTGTCCAGTCAACCTGTTTCTCAAAGCAGTCATCTCTTAATTATTAACATGGATGTTAATGGAAGCCTCAGGCCTCTAGCCTAACATATTGTCATCATTACTATATGTGGCTCTTATGAGGGCACTGACAGTGGTCGCAGCATTAGCCCTGGACATGTCAGTCCCTACGTATTACCTCATTCTGTCAGCTGCTGGGAACATGCTGATCTCTGTACTGCTGAAATATTGATGAAAACACAAGGTCTGCCCCTGAGTACGAGGGGGGTCTTGAGGAACCCCGATACAAGCGACCTTGCATGTACCTACAACACGTGCCTTGCTAGGCATTACTGAGAACCTCAGTTAGGTAGCAATATTGTACTATTAATACTTTTTGCTGCTATCATCTGCATGCTGTAAATGCTGTCACTGATGGAAGTATCTTAATGCAAGCTCACCAGTACTCTCCATGTTTTGATGAATCTGCAAAACTGAAAATCTAACCTCCTAGTGCCAGTGCGCCTCTAAATAAATTGATCACATTGAATTACTTCAAAGTGTCAGTGAGCTTAACGTAGCTTAAACTTAACCATAGGGTTTTGTTTTATAGGTGGCGCTATACTCCAATGTTAGATTGGGCCTTTAAAGCGTGACTGTGGCATTTGCATTGACCGCCAAGACGGTATAAACACACTTGTTTTACACATCGAAACACACACCTGACAGTATCCACTCCAGGTTAGTAAACAAAAACAAACGAGCATAACGACCCATGCTGTATCCGCTAGCACACAAAATGCCAAGGAATGCCTCTACATGGAAACCCACAGAAAGGGAGAGGAAATTGTTTACAAATGTGTTTCCATTTTTCTCTAATGAGGTGCTGAGAGATAGCCCACTCCCTGTCATTGTGTGGCGCTGGTACCAACAGCCAGAATTAGCTCAGATGAAGTCTTAGTCTGTGTTACAGCAAGCACAAGGCCATTAAAGCAGGAAGTACATTTAGGGGAGAGGTGTATTTTTAAAAAGCTTTCAGTATGAGCCAGTGTGTTCCATCAATATATATGAAACATTTGTTTCTTTATCCCCTGACGAGAATTGGTCAAGCGGACTAACTGGTTGTTCAGGAATGCATTTGCATCACTCCTGTGTACCTGCGAGGAGCGAGGAGGCATGTTCCACTCATAAGCTGTTAACATTTCCCCAATGCCAAAAACGTCCATCTGAACAAGTCATTTAGTCTCATATTATTCTTGTAAAAAATTCTGATCCAGTGCAGAAAATTCTTGGATTTTTTTGCATTGTATGCACTGGTGCATTTCAAATCCATTTGGGAGATTAGATGCCATTGATAGTAATCTTGACCAGTTAATCTGACAAGGTGATTCCAGTAGAGACCAGTCAGTCAGTGGCAGTCTTGACCTTTTGATATGGGTCTGACTTTGACTGGGACAGATGCTGTGTTCATTGTCATCGCCTCCGCGCTGTTAAAGTTTTATCAGGACAAATGAGAGAGGGGATTAGTGAGGTTTGATATTACATCTGAACACCAGAGATGGCACCGACGCCTACAAGTCCCTACAGTGATGATGTCACTGTCTGCGAAGACCACGGTGACTCCCTTCAGTAACATGATGTCATGCCTATACTTCAACACACACACACACACACACACACACATATACACAGAGATAGCCATGTTAACAGAAGAACTCCCCAAGATTAATTGTGTGGTAAATTCAGTTGCTCACTTTTCAGCTGTCAGAACCTACAAGGAATGGTGTGATAACTAATTGGTTGAGAGACGCTAGAGTTTTGTGATACAACATACACATTTTATTTTACTCTACAACATTCAAAGAGAATTGTGGGAAGGTGCGACTTCCACATGGCTGCCACTGTACACACAGACACATTACATTCAAGTAGCCATGGCAATACATATTGTTAACTTCACCTGACTACAAGACGTATGGCTGATTGAAATGTGTTTTAGGAGCAGTAGGCAACTGGTTTTGACCAATAGCTTGAAGCCTGTAGTCAAATCCTTTAGAGGCCTACAAAGATGCACATGCAAGAAGGACCAACATGCAAATAACACTCCAAACCCCAACACAAGCCATTCAAATAACTCAACCCTCGATGCTGCGATTTTGTATTCTCTCATACACCCATTGACTCCACTATTGTATGTGGCTATTTTTACTACCTCTTCTCCCTCTCATCATAGTGGAAGATGTCAAAGTGTGTGTGAGAGCCAAACAAATGCATTAAGTGTACCAATCAGTATGTAAGTGCAGCCTCTAAAGCATTTTAGCTAGGTTGATGACCCTCAGGATTGAGTGGGTCTGGCTGTTACCGGAAGAATGTGTATGATTGCTCTCCAGATGGATTCATGGATGCACACACAGATCAGCTACAGAAAACAATGACGTCACTCTCACCCTGCCTCAATTTTTCATTCATTGCCCCAATTCCATTCTGTATCTGTACTGGCCCTGCTGTGGCTCTGGTACAATATCAGCATCTGTTGGTCTTCCATCTGAATACTGTGCAGGTGGGTATGTTGCTTGTCTGCTATCAGTCTAATGATTGCATTCCTGCTTGCACAGTCTCAAAAAGTGGCCTTAAACAGCCTTTAACACATATTTTTGGGTACATTACCAGCATACTTCCAGTGTAACATAATAGAAACATAATAGAAAAATAATAGAAAACCACATCATATTCTGTCAGTATGGCATGGTAAACTTGGCAAAATAACTCATGAAATGCTCTCCCCCTGGATGTACAGATTCACACAGAGTAATTACAACACAGTGAAAGCGCTCCCATTCCACTTCAAGGCGCTGCTGACATGCATAGTCACATCCCAAACTCTGCGTCATCAATTACAGCACAGAACTGTGGAACTGGGAAAGGAAAACAAAGATTCACTCTGTCAGTGTTACATTAGATTAAACATACACCGATCAGCCATAACATGAAAACCATTCGGCGGTGGACAGGGGTCAGCATGGGCACTCTGACCAGTCTGCGGCTACGCAGCCCCATACGCAGCAAGCTGTGATGCACTGTGTGCTCTGACACCTTTCTATCATAGCCAGCATTAACTTTTTCAGCAATTTGTGCTACAGTAGCTCTTCTGTGGGATCGGACCAGACGGGCTAGCCTTCGCTCTCCACCTGCATCAATGAGCCTTGGGCACCCATGACCCTGTTGCCGGTTCACCGGTTGTCCTTCCTTGGACCACTTTTGGTAGGTACTAACCACTACATACTGCGAACACCCCACAAGACGTTTTGGTGATGCTCTGACCCAGTTGTCTAGCCATCACAATTTGGCCCTTGTCAAAGTCGCTCAGATCCTTACGCTTGCCCATTTTTCCTGCTTCCAACACACCAACTTCAAGAACTGACTGTTCACTTGCTTCCCAATGTA
>OOFE01036861.1:9328-33637 GCA_900323365.1 Monocentris japonica | reverse complement strand
CCCCCCCCGATCCCTTCGTCTTCTCTCACACGTCACGTCAAGATTCATCACACTGTCTTCTCCCTCCCTGTCTGTCCCCAGATTGGTTTTAAGAACATGGAGGGTGTGCAGCATGTTCCTCTGACTCAGGAAAAGGCGGTCCAGCTGGTCAAAGATGTCTTCATCTCAGCCGCAGAAAGAGACGTCTACACTGGAGACGCTCTTCGAATCTGTGTCATCACCAAGGAGGGCATCAAAGAGGAGTCTGTCCCACTGAGGAAGGACTAAGGAGGAAAAAATAATTCCCTCTTTCTCTGCTTTCCTCCTCCCCCTATTCTTCCCATTTCCCCATTCTCCCTGTTGGTTATGCCCATATTCAAGTATTTTAGAACAGGAGTGTTGATCTGAAAGTAGTTTTCAGTTGTTTAAGTCAGGATTTCATCGGATGTGATTTTACTGTTTTGTTTTTTTAAATTCAGCTCAGCTTTTTTTGCTGCCGTTATCACGTCCCTATTTCATGACCTGGCAACCTGACCAATGATCCCAGATCAGTACTCTTATTCTTAGAAGGAAGGAATCAAGGGGGAGACTTTCTCCGGAAAGTTGTCTTTTTTTTTTTTTTTTTTTTTTTTATAAAATCCATTTTGGAAGGAAGAATGAGGAGAAGATGGTGTAGTCACAGCCTGTCACTATCGGGGGTACCACACGTGGGCAAATGCATCGGAGTGTACTTGTGCAGTCTCTCTGGGTGAGATTAAAGAGCGGACAGAGAGTTGACAGGAATTGCATCTTGGTCATGTTTGTCATTTAGAAGTGCATGATTGCACATGTCCTAAACTCATCAATGAATATTTCTGATCAGTATATTTGACAACTCATTTGACGATGACTCGCTGGAAGAACCGAGCGGGTACTCTGCTGCATCTTTTTGTCCAGACTGAGGAGACCCAACTTGTGCCCTTTGCCATCTAAGGCAAGTCATCACAAAACTTTAATGAATGTGTCTTGACTCCCAATTCTGCCTGTGTGATGATTTTCCTACTCATTCTGGTTTTCCCCTCCTTTTATTCCTCCTAGACATGGGCCCATATGCATCAAGTATGTTTGAATAAGAGTTCACCCTCACCAGTGATCCCTGGTCGGTCCTCTTATTCTTTTCATCTTAATCCATATGAACCGTGGGGGAAAAGTACTTGAATATTTTTCAAAATTGTGCTTAAAAAAATGAGTCCCACCCAGACAAGTTAATATTTTTAGTTTTCTTTTTTTGCCCAGGTCTGCCCCTAATCCCCCCCCAACCCTCCTCTAGCCTAACCTTAATTGCCTCTGTTTGGAGTTTCCATTATTTTTGGAAGGATGTGTAATCTGCTCTTCTTTTTACATTCTTATTAAAGAATAAAAAGTCTGCTGGAGTTCTTTTCCCCTTGTTTGTTACAGCCTGTGACAGCCTTGTTAGCACTACAGCGCTACTCATTACACTGTTGCAGCGGTAGCCTACAACTAAAGCACAGCATGCCTATCCCTATATGTTCTGTGTGGACTGGTGAATTCTGAGGTAGGGCTAAAACTAAAAAGATCATGACGTATGAGAACAATAGCTATTGTAGGAAACCCATACAAGGCCTACTACTATGTAACCTAGATGTATGTCTACCATATGTGTATGTGCTACCTAGGTCAAACTAGTTGCAAATTGTTCCTAGTTTAGTTTAAATGTTAGGGAGTCCCAGTTTGTTGGGGTTTACCCCATGAGGACAACTCAAAGTGTTAATCACACACGGTGTATGCCTAATACGATTGAACAAGGACGGTTAATTCATCTTTTATCTGAGTGATTTGAGTACCTCTGAATAAATGCATATAGAATGTGTGTAGTGCAAAACAAATGTTTGGCCTTTAGTGGGGCTACGCTTTCTTTTACATTTAGTTGAAGTATATGGCCTCTAACAGACACATTTATGATAGATCTTTACATTTTCTAGTAATGTGTTGCCTAATCTCATCAATAAAGTTACATCTTAATCAAACCAGTAACTCAACAAATCATTAAGCACTTGATACAGAAGGCCTATGGATAAACATACAGAAACATTGCTGAAGTGCAATAGAAAGTTCCTTGGCTAAACAGCATCACCTGGTGGTTATTGAAGGTTCATTTCAGATCATTCATTTTAATTGCTAGTTAGTTTACAAAACAGCCTGTGCACAGTAGACACCCATACATACACATTTACAGCATTAAATGTATGATGTGTTTGATAACAGAAAACTGCTCCATTTTGATTCCCGTATTTACAGGCAAATTCATTTGGCCCCAGTGGATCCTTCACGGGGATCTTTGTTTAAGTAACTGTTACACCTGCAGTAAAATACCATGATGACAAAATGGATGCAGACCAATACATCCCATTATGATCCAAGGATTCAATTACTCAATCCTTTGAGTTGGCTCATGTACATTTCACATACCTACCATCATGACCTGGATATACGTTTTCAAGTCTGAGAAACCCAACTTAGATACCTGGGATATTTCAGGAAAGGTATCTCTTTATGTCCACAAGCAGGAGTTCTCGTATTTCCTTAATGATCCTTCTCTCCCTCGGTGTATACTCAAATCATCATCCTCCCTGTCCATAGGGTCACTCCATTCTTCACTCAAGTATTTTTCTCTGTGGATCTTGGAAATAATGTTGCTGAAATACTGGCCATTGTTTGTTTCCACCATTTTGTCTATCTCCTCGAGCAGCTTTGACTTGGGGGAAATCGTTGAATGGTGTGTCACTGAAAACATGGTCTCTGTTTTCACATTTTTCCACCAGCCACTGTGCCTTGTGAATGGGCCTCATTCACGAAACGTGGCTAAGATCAGATTTGATCGTAAAGCGTTCATACGAACGTTTCTGCAAACATAGTCTCATTCATCATTTTGTTTGTATCTGAATTTGTTCATTGGTATGATCAAAACCTACGAGTGTTTGGAAACACGCATTTTACTAGCTCTGAATTTAAAAATGTTCCGAGGTATATACTGTACTTCTAAATGGCACCAGACTGACAATGTACTAAACCCTTCACACACTCCAGATGCATCACCATGACTTTTTCTGGGTATACTGGCGATATTAAGTACCAATCCAATACAGACTTTCCTCTTTAATAATTTCAGCAAGTGCATAAATGCACCCTGCATGGGATCACTCTTAAAGAACCGGTCTCCTTGTTTAGGAGGAAGGAACACAACAACAACATTACTTAATTATGCCATGTACCTCCTTTTATTAACTGCAGTTTAATTAACAACTGTTTGAAAAAAACAAGGTTTCTCACATACAAACACAGACACAGGCAGTGTTCTCAGGCGTAGTACTGTAGGTTAGCCTTCTTTTTAGCTTGGACCTCCAGGATGCCCTCCATGTAATCCTCATGGTTCAGCTCCGTAGCCCCGCGACGCAGTGCTATCATACCGGCCTCCACACACACCGCTTTGCTCTGGGCTCCGTTGAAGTCGTCGGTGCAGCGGGCCAGCTCCTCGTAGTTGACATCAGGACTGACGTTCATCTTGCGTGAGTGAATCTGCATGATCCGAGCTCGGGCCTCTTCGTTGGGCATGGGGAACTCAATCTTTCTGTCTAGACGGCCTGAACGTAGCAGCGCTGGGTCCAAGATGTCCACTCTATTGGTAGCAGCAATCACCTAGAAATAAACACAATATTACTGTAGTTAATGCAATTAAATTAACTGTAAATAACTTGATTTTCCTGGAGCAGAGCTGGGTCCAAGATATCAGTGGCAGTTATCCTATCCACCTGGAAAATATAATAATAATAATAATAATAATAATAATAATAATAATACAAAATGGATCCATCCAGCAATGCAATAGAAAGTTCTGCACTACTTCACTTCACATCTGAACCATGCTGTGAATTTAATACCAGGACGCTTGGGGGTTAATAAGAAGTTAGGAAATTCAGTGCTTAGCTTCTATGCACCTTTTAATTGAAACAAACTTTTAGGTTTACTTATTTTACTAGTCCTTTTTAACACATCTTTGTTGTATTGTTGTTTAAATATTCTATTCCTATTTCATTTTTTTTTAATCTTTTCACTGTCCATTTTAAACTGGGCATGTGCAGAAGAGAGCTTGCTCTGTCTCTGTATTACTTTCCATCCTGCAACTGAAAAATAGCCTTTTTGGATGTGCCTGTTCTATTTTTTCCTGTCATTTTGAATTGAACATGTAAACTTTATTCAGTACTTCCCAAAGGTTCTTGGGTTATGTGTGGTCGGGGTAGGCTGAGGTGGGTAAGCATATAGTCAGCTGTGAAAAACACTGTGTGCATGAGGTGCTGTTAATTTGTTATTGGATCAGGTTGTGAAATCTAGTTTGGTGGTCTACAATATAAAAAACAGTGCTATTGATGGCAGCAATTACCTTGACCTGCATGTTGGGCTGAAATCCATCCAGCTGGTTGAGCAGCTCCAACATGGTTCTCTGGACTTCTCTGTCGCCTGCCTTCTCGCTGTCAAAACGTTTGGTTCCAATAGCATCCAGCTCATCTATGAAGATAATGGATGGGGCTTTCTCTTTGGCCAGGGCAAAGGCATCTCTCACCAGCTTGGCTCCATCTCCAATGAACATCTGGACCAGCTGGGGACCTGCTAGCTTCAGGAATGTGGCCTTGGTTTGAGCAGCACAAGCCCTGGCTAGCAGAGTTTTTCCAGTTCCCGGTGGTCCATACATCAGGACTCCTTTAGGAGGCTGAATCCCCAAGTTCTCAAACTTCTCTTTGTGGTTCATGGGCAGGACAATGGCCTCCACCAGCTCCTGGATCTGTTTGTCCAGCCCTCCTATGTCACTGTACTGCTCTGTGGGGCGTTCATCCACTTCCATGGCCTTGACTCTGGAGTCATACTCAGTAGGCAAAGTCTCCAAAATCAGATAGGAGTCTTTGTTCACTCCCACCAGGTCTCCAGGCTTTAGTTTCTCTGCGTCCACCAGGCCAATAACCGGCAGGAAGTAGGTCTGCCTGGTAGAGGTCTTGATAACGGCGCATTTTCCTTTCCTCTGAGAGTCCAGGTCAATGTTAGCTCCATCTTCCTCTTGATCATTTGGGTCCACGTCCAAAAGTTCTATGACATTAGACACCAGGTAAGGGAGGGTCTTGTTCACTTTGATTTTCTCGGTGTTTTCTTTAATCTTGTCCTTCATGGCCTGGAGTTCGTGGGTCACTCTGAGGACCTCGCTCTTCATTATCTTTATTTCACTGTCCAGCAGCCGGGTACGCTGAACAATCTCCTCCGTGGACATTTTTAATACCTCTTCTCCGATTCCATCCTCCACTTCATCCCAAACTGACTTGTCACTTAGCGACGCCATCTTTGCTTTGCGACGGAACGCGCTTTGACACACCGGAAAAGACATGTTATCCTTCCGGGTGTCGCCTTCATGAGCGCAAACACTGAGCATGATCCGAACGCGAACCTTTTTTTTTTTTTGGATGTTTGCTGATTGGAATTGAGAGTAGGTGCGGGTAAGTCGATGGGAATATAAGATGCGGTGTACTTACAAATGTCAATATCCTTCACAACTCATATGCACCACTTTAGCATTAAATTTGACTGTTTTCGCTGTAGTCACAAGATTTTTGACTTAAGGGTTAGCTAAACACGCTAACGTTAGCTCGGCGGCTGACTTAAGCTAACCGGTTTGTTGTAGAGTTACCGTTTGGAGGTATCCAGCAACCCCAGCAAACCACTAATTGAGCACTGGGTTTTCTTTGCCAAGTCTATATTGCATCCACTACCCAATATCATACTTGACATCAAAGTCAACCAACGCAACTAAAGATAAAACTGCTTAGTAAGCGGTGAATGTAACGTTATCCTCTTCGCGCCACCACTGCAGCTACTTGAATTTAGGTGGTGGGCATCATACCGATTACAAATCTTTCTCTCCGTTTGAATGTTGCACGGTGACAAATGATTACTACTCATAGTTACCCAACTCTCTGTGTTTGCAGGACTAACAACGACAGGGAGGCAGAAGGAAGCATTCTGCAAATTCCAGCACATGCTTGTTGATTTTTCTCCAGCGTAGACCCCGACCCACAGCATTCAAGCTACCGTGCAACGTTACCAAACACGTGTGACTGCCAACATCCCTCGGTGGCAGCTAGCTAAGGAGAGGAGACGAGAGGAAAATAAGAGATGGACCAGAATAACAGTCTACCACCCTTCCAGGGGCTGGCCTCCCCTCAGGTAACTGGCAGTAAATGTAGAGCAATATTTTGCTTGTTGGAGAGTCTTTTTTTAAAAACACTTTAAAAAAAATGTATACGCCCAGGGAATGTTTTTGCCAAGCATGCGTGATGCTTCATATTTATATATTTACACTCATTCACACATGGGAGCTGCTGAGTACAACAGTCTCACTCTTCTACTGCTGGCCACTGAGCAGATCCGCTGGAGCAGTTGGTGGCTGTGTTCCTGGCCTGTAGTAGTTCTTGAAGGTAGAGGAGAGTGGTCGTCATTCACTTTCCCTACTTTTCTCAACTGGTCTGGGAATTTGAACTGTGAATTTTCCGGTCTCAAGACAGCTTGTCCAATTGTTCAGTTGCTGCTGCCCCCTAAAGTTGCTAGACTTTGTGGAGAGTAAACCTCTGATACTAATGGCCCATGACTTGTTTTTCCTGCCTCTCTTGATTCATACATTAAACAGTCAAAATTGCTCTTTAAAGCCTACCTAGTAGTCGGGACAAAATGAAGAACAGCCATTTTAGATTGATTGTATTTTATTTTTTTAGAATTTAGTTCAGGTAGAGAACAAAATCAAGCACCTGTCAAAGAGTGCGTTTTTATGATAATGTTCTTCCTAATTTCCCCCAAAACCTCCTATCTAAAACAGGATTCATGCTTCTCAATGAAGTTTGTCATCTGTTGTCTCTCTTCAGTGGTTGGTTGTCATCGTATTTACAGCTTTCTAGCTGTGGAGATGATTTTCCCGCTAAATAAATGTAAAGGAGAGACTGGATGTTGCAGTGTGGAAAGAAACCATGTTGGTATAATACTTGTATGGGGGCATGCTAAATGACCAACCTCTATGCAAATAAACAGGTCGAGGAATTTCTGGAATATAATGGAAATGTGAGGTGTATCCCAGATAGGGAAAGTCAGGGAATTTGATCAATTCTAAGGGAGTCAGGGAATTTTACTAATGGGTTTTCGGGTACAATGTATTTTAACACTTGTTTAACATATTGATTGCATTAGCTGATGGTTCCCAGCTGTTTTTCTCCACAGCAAGTCCAACTGTAGTGGAAACCAGACTGTTTACCCCATTTGAACTTTCCTGAGCTGAAAAACGACATGAACGAACCAAGAAAAAATAAGATTTTTAGGTCATGGAAGAAGTTGCGTCTGGTTTACAGTAAAATGATGCCTTGTATTAACTTTCATATGCATTTTGTTGATGCAAATGAGAAAATGATGCACTATTTATTTATTTATTTATTTATTTAAGCAATAAAAAAAACGTGAGCAAACATAAAAGACCCAACAAAGAATGACGTCTGAACGTGGGGAAAAAAGGCAGCAAGTGTGTTTGTACTTAGATGTCCAATTTGTGTTTGGCTAGTCCTTTCATTTGTGACTGGAAGCTTTGCAGTTTACCTTTTTTGAAAATAGAAGTCATTAAATTAGGGACCCCAAGTTAACCAAGACCGCCCTCTGGTTTACTAGTGGCTGGGTGGCTAGTGCGATTTTCCGTAGACAAGAGGGGACACATCTTATATCAGCTAAATAAAGCAATAGATTTTTGGAGAAAATCAGCTGGCAGTACTCTCCGTTACATGGGCAAACATAAGAAACACATTTCTGGAATTTCTTGTTGAGAGAAAAAAAGGTTTGTGCAAAAATTGTTAACTTAGAATGAGCTAATATTTATTCATTGACGACTTTATATGACACATCTCACAATCTGAACCATACAGTTAGTAGTGTCTCTTTATCAAGTAATCTGAAATGTTTTAGACTGGGCAGAAGAGACGTCAACTTCGGCTCCCTGTAGGTCTGAAAATCAACTTTGACTGATTCTTATGGTCTTTAAAAATGAGTACTGTACTTTTACTATTTGGGTTGTACTTTCACTAAATTAAAACCTAGCTTTAGAAAATCAAACTGAAAAAATATTGTTATATCACCCACCCCAACATTGCATTTGTGCTTTATTAGATAGTATAGTGAATGACAGCAAAGATGAATGATTGAGAGGATTAGAAGCAACAGAGGTTGTGAGCTGGATCCTAAATTCATGTGGTGTTGTTTTTTTTCCTTCGTGAAGGGTGCCATGACCCCAGGCATGCCTATCTTCAGTCCCATGATGCCGTACGGCTCAGGCCTGACACCCCAGCCGGTCCAAAACACCAACAGTCTGTCCATTCTGGAGGAGCAACAGAGACAACAGCAGCAGCAGCAGCAGCAGCAACAGCAACAACAGGCACAGCAAGCCAACACAGGTACGTCACCATTATCTTTTTCTCCAGGCACAATCCCAAATCGGGCCCCTTCAATTAACTTAAACTAAAAGGATCATAATATCTTATATCACAGCTTTTGGACTGCACGGATGCAACTGTGAAAGACCATTTTCAAATGACATGTCATTAACAATTTAGACAATTTGCTGACCATTTTATCCAGAGCGACTTACAATGAGTGTGCAAGTGGGGGTTCAGTGTCTAATCTTGCATGTTTTTTTTTATTATCCATATCCTAGCTAAAGTGTCGTTATATTATCAGATGATACAACAAGGGAAAAAAATCTTTCTCTTGCAGGCCTTCCAGGGACGTCAGGGCAGACCCCTCAGCTTTTCCATTCCCAGGCGTTAGGGGGGTCCACCACCACAGCACTGCCAGGGAACACCCCGCTCTACACCACCCCCCTCACCCCCATGACCCCCATCACACCTGCCACGCCAGCCTCAGAGAGCTCTGGAATAGTACCACAGCTACAGTAGGTTTCATATCTCACGTTTGCATTGTTTGACAGTAAATACTGGAGAGAGGCAGGAAAATGCAGAGGGTAGGAGGGTTGGGTGAGTGAATAAACACTTCAGGGATTGGCAATGGACTGAATGCATTGCTGGTTGGTTTTTTTTTAAAATTTAAATTATTATTAGTTCTTTAAAATGTAGCCAGATACTCAACTGAGGAAGCACACACAGGGACAAACATTATACTCAAGTTGATTCAAAATGTATTTAGAGTCTAGACACAGCAGACATTAAAGTTTAAATGTAAAAATACTCCTTCCTTGAGTGTTTAAAACCTACTTTTCAATTCAAGTCATCACGCCCTCACTATGCATGTGTTGTGTCTCCCACTGCCTCTTCATCTCTTTCTACCTTTCTCTGTCTCTCTCTCCCCACTGTCAGGAACATAGTATCTACAGTGAATCTTGGCTGTAAACTGGACCTGAAGACCATTGCTCTGAGAGCCAGGAACGCAGAGTACAACCCCAAGGTGAGACAGACAAAGACTCTGTATGATACCCACCAGCTCCGTTGATTTGTCGTCTTGGTCTTTTCCCACAACACCCAAAGAACTATTTGGCTGATGTTTTACAATGAATACATTGTACCCCCAGCGTTTTGCTGCGGTCATCATGAGAATACGAGAGCCCAGGACCACAGCTCTCATCTTCAGCTCTGGAAAGATGGTCTGCACTGGAGCCAAGAGGTCAGCATACCGCTCATTAGATACTGATGAACCTGATTGGACACAAAGGCAACCTTTCAAGATAGTGTCGTGTTTAGCAGGGAGGGTGATTTGTAAACCTGCTGACCCACAATATCCATGTGACTATTTGAATAAACAAAGGGCAAAAAAATAAGCTAGATATTAACTTCTCTCCCTTCTTGTCTGTTCATCTCACCTCCTTTCCCCTCTCCAACACCTGTCCTTTTTTCTCTTCATCTTTCTCTATCATCCGCCTCTCTGACCTCCTCCCATCACCTTTTCACTGGTCCTCTTAGTGAGGAGCAGTCGAGGTTAGCCGCCAGGAAGTATGCCCGTGTGGTGCAGAAGCTGGGTTTCCCTGCCAAGTTCCTGGACTTTAAGATTCAGAACATGGTGGGCAGCTGCGATGTCAAGTTCCCCATACGGCTGGAGGGACTGGTCCTCACTCACCAACAGTTCAGCAGGTAACTTTAAGGTCCTGTTCACTCAACTCTGCTTTTGCCAATACGATTTTTACATCAAAGGTAACTGGGAGCAGCTGCCATCCGGCTTTTCTTTAGGCAGTGCTTTCTAACGCTGAGAAAAGTTCTAACCTTGTAAAAAAGCACACATGACTTTGACTGATTTTTTTTTTTTTTTTTTTGTATTTTTATATTAAATACATTTGAGCTAATTGTTACAAAGATGAGGCGGGGTGTCAAGGTATGTAGGCAGCCGACAGTTTACAACAACCAGAATCAAAATGTAGAAAGTACTGATGGTTGGTAGTTGATGACAGAAGACTGCATCGAGTTGGTTAGGATTTAAATGATTTTCAGGATACGTGCTACAGACCATATGCAGAGAGCTATGAGCCACACTTGTAGAATATATGTCAACTTATGTTAAGGTTAAAATATGATACTAATAATGTGGCCTGTCTCTGTTCCAGCTATGAGCCAGAACTGTTTCCAGGGTTGATTTACAGAATGATCAAACCCAGAATCGTCCTGCTCATCTTTGTCTCTGGGAAGGTTGTACTGACGGGTAAGTTGGGCTCTTCTTTGCTAGCTGCTCCACTTCACTGATTATTGGTTATTATAAGAATCCTCGTTGTCCTTCAGTTTCTCATGTCACCCATTATGCTTTTGACTGTACTTACAGTGCATTATTGGTTGTCTGGATTTCAGCAGGACGCTGACAGTGAGCTGACACCAGACATGCTAGTATTCTAGGGGTTCACAGGAAATATTCTATTTAAAACTGATATTTTGACTTTTTGTTTACTTTTTATTCATTCATTCATATAGATCAACAGAAACTGTTAGCAACCTTTATTCCCCATCCGGGACAGAACATCTATAATTCTCTCTTACAAATTAATTGAATAGAAATCTTTCCAATTCCTAGAAAAAAACATTGTCATAGAAATTTCAGATTTTATCAAAATGGAAATGTGTAAAATGCATCTAAATGTGATGATGATGTGCGTCTTGTCTTGATTGTTTCTCATTGTCATGCAAGGAGGTGTTCAGCAGTGTAAGTCATTGTAGTAAATCCTCTGTGTCTGTCTGCCTGTTTTATGTCTTGGTGTGTGTCAAGGTGCCAAGGTGAGAGGAGAGATCTACGAGGCGTTTGAGAACATCTACCCCATCCTGAAAGGCTTCCGCAAGACAACGTAGACCCCTCTTCTCCTTCTCCCACACCCCTCCTTTTTACTCTTATTTTTTTAAAAGTCTGAATCGAATCTATACGTTGAACTCTGAAAGTGGACTGCCATAGGGGCTGTTGTACAGGGATGTGATCTGCTTTTTTTATTTGTTAGTTTTGTCCCAGTGTGTTTACATTTTTTTTGAAAACACATTTTGTACAGGCTTTTGTTGCTGTATTTGGATCACATCTTGTGTTTTAGACACAACTTTCCATTAATTTCCAATGGAGACTTCCTGTTTTTCTCCAATGTTACCATTTTATTCAGGCTTTTTGCCTTGTCCTGATCACATCCCTGGTTGTACATAGTACACAAAGAAGATTCATCAACACATTTTTCAGTTTTAAAAGAACTCCTCATTTTAAGCAGTTTATAATAGTTTTGTAAACTAGGTTTTTATTGTGTACTCGGTTCCCCCATTGTCTCAAGATGTGCTGTTGGGTCTGACTGCTTCACATTCCTTTTATGTTAACATTTCAGTTCAAGGATTTACAACTTTATTGATTGATTTGTTTCGAAGAAACTGTCTCAGGTGCCGAGTTCTATCCTTATGACGTAACTTCCACGTTAGTATCAATGGGATCTGGGTTCAATTCTAACTCCAATCCACAAAATTCAAATATTAGAAGAACTGACTGAAATAAGTGAAATTGAATGCTCTTAAATTTTGAATTGACAGAATTGAAGGTAAATTGACCCAAGCCCTGGTGTTAGATCCATCTGTTCTTATGAACCTGTTGGTGAGCTCTCCAAGGTTTGTGTTGCAATGCTTTACTTCAGTCTTCTTGAACTTAATGTTTTAAAATAATTTTCTCTGCTAGGGATGAGGTCAATTCAGTCTAAATAGCCAGGAATTTTTTATAGACAGATTCTACATACTGTAACTTGGTCATTATTCAGAAATAAGTGTTTTAGTAGTTAATCTGTATTATTTTTAAATTCAATGTATCATGAATTGACTCCATCCCCGAAGGTGATGATACGTGGCAACTTTTTGAGCTAACAGGAATTATGGCCTGTCGGGGGAGATGAGGATCAGATCAATGTGAATAACTGGGCTGTGAGGAACCAAAGTGTGAAAAACATACTCTTGGTCCTAAGAAGGAATTACCTCAGACTGCTGCTTCTGTATCATGACTTTGGTATTGTGGCCCCTTCTCCATTCACTAGCACTGAAAGGCACTATGATGGTGGGACAAACTATGCATCATGTTGCCTTGTTAATTCATATTTCACATTGTTTTCACGTTTTTCTTTTTTTTTTTTGCCATTTTAAAATTATATTTGAGAGTTTTCTTTTAAAGATTTATTCCTTGGCATAATTCTCTGAAGTAATTCTGTCTTGGTTGTCCATACTGTGTGCTCAGCCACAGACCTTGTTAAAAACATTTTATTTAAATATGGTAAAGTACTTGGTATGCTTGATTAGTTATCAAGGTCTTTTTTTTTTTTCCCCTCAAGTATTCAAAATGTATTTGTCTATTTTCCTAAGTCAGCACTAGCACCTGGTATCTGCCAACAGCGTCTGTATGGACAGCAGAATGGTAAAACTGAGGCATAAATACCAATTTTGCTGTGGGATTCTGAGATGAGCAGCAGTGAAGCAGAAGACCATGAAAGCACTGTCACATCAGAATGCAATTCTTGTTCTGTGTCTTGAAATTGTTAATTTGCTGCAATGTGCATAATTAAATCTGTACATATGATGTCTTGTTAAAGCCTTCTTACTGTAGAGCAGCTTGAGCAATATTTCACTTTGATACAGCATTTTAATTATCCAGTACACACATTGACTCCATTAACAATCATTAACTGGTCCTGGATGTGTGCTCACCCCATGTTTTTTTTCATCCTGGCTATTGATAAGTGCAAATGGGCAAAAGTACTTCTTGATAAAGATAGAAAGTACCATTCTATTGGTCACCCTGTATAGGTAAATGTGTTACAAGTATATTTTTCAACGAACACTAAGCAAAGTAGAAGTAAGTCAGTCCACGTGTTGCAGGCTGACGTTTCTGCACCTGTATAGGATATATGGACCAAATACTACAATATTAAAGTGATAATGAAGTAAGGTCAAAGACGGTGGTATGACAGTATCTATACCTCATTCATAAAAACACTGCCTGCTTGGAATTCATTCATAAAATTTGTTTCAAATTTGTAGCCAAGATTTGTGTGCAATGCTTAGTTCCCTTTTTATTGGGTATTTAAGTCATTTTTACTTTTGCCAATAACTGAAAATGATCTTGCAGGTGAGTTGAGGATGAAATCTAAGTGGTCTGTTCTTTTATTAATGAGGAACCATCTGACAGTCTGTTAGAAAGTTCAATTTATTTGTTCTGTTTTCAGAGTTTCCCCAACTCTGAAAACAGAATGGCGTGGCGTTGCACACACATACATTAAAAACACAAAATACCAACAAAATGCATACACACTGGATGTTTCAGTATGATGTTCATAGTAAACCACCTTTTGAAAACAGTCTACAATAAATACAATTCAGCCCAGACATGAACCATCATGCTGATCTGTTCTTGTTTAATAAGGATAATGACAAGTGCCACAAAGGATTTAATAGTCCTGTTTTTTCTTTTTTTTTATTGAGCAATACATTCACTGGTACAAAGTCCTGTTTTTTCTATAGGCTGGTAATGGTGTCCTGATGGAAGGGGGATGAAGGCTGAATATAATTAAGTTCAGAGAGGATCTTTTATCCTTTGCTGAGTGTTTTCAGCAGGATTAAAGTCAAGCCCCAACTGCTGTACCTCTAGGATCCTACTACTACTTACTACTGATGGAAGTAGTTGCTTTTCTGTGCTACACTAGTGTTACCTAACCAACAGATGACGCAATAGCTCAGTACAGTCTCGATGAATGAGCTGTAGAACATGAATATTGTGATCAGTGTGAAAGTTTTTTTTTCTACAGTACCTTTGTTTCCTTTTTTGTGTATTTCCCCCAAATACCTGTGTTCCTCCACCACCTCTACATTCATCTGAGTACTTCAACATTTCTCTGGACACACAAATCTGCTCACAAATCACGTATATAACCAAGTACTATCTGTACACCTAAATTAGTGTGGGACAACTTCATCGAGGTTAAATTTGTGTACAAGCACTCTAAATCTGATCTACATCTAGCATCTATCTTGCATATGTCTAGTGTCTGCCTTGCACACAGCCTTGCCCTGTACTGGCCCACTAGCTGAGAATGACTGCATAGGTTTGGATCGCAGTTAATGGCCAATACTTTTCAGTCCAAGCTAGTGGACAATTCACCTCAACAGCCAGAACTTGAGTGGGTCTAACAGAGAAAGTGTGGAGACGTCAGTAAACCAGATCTACTGAAGAACAAGAACAAAAGTTTCATCAGGTAAGAAGTTTATTCAGCTTGTAGATAAGGCACTGTCTAATACCAGGGTGTCTGCAGGTGCTGAAAGTCTTAAAATGTCTTGAATTATATGATCTAAACTCAAGGCCTTTAACTTTAACGCAGTTAAATATAAAATACATTTTAAGTCTTCAATTCAGTTTTAGAGGTTTTGCTGTGGTGTTTTGGTAGGCTGTTCTGATGAGATAGTCCAGTCGTGCAGACTACATTCTGATAGGGCTACAGTTGTTTTCATTTTTTCAAATGTGAAATTGGTCTTATATTTCATTCTAACCGGCATTAAAAAGGTCTTAAAACTCTTAAATGTAAGTTTATTAAACTTGCAGACACCCTGAATGCACACCCCATCTATTGGTGAGAAAATAATGGAATCAAACCAGAGTTGTTCCTCAAAGAAAACTACTGGGTGTCCTGGAGGATTTCTGGCACCACAGTAAAGTCTCGCAAGGAGGAATTTGTTCTTTCACTCAACTGTGCTCCACTTAAAGCTTGAGCTTTCCAATTGATTTGTGGGAAATAAAAATATTTGCATTCAAAGAGCAGCAGTACATAGTCCAGTCCACCCGTCAGGGGGAGTGACATCGGTGGACAACTAAAAAAAACAAACATGACGTGTGATCGCTTGAATGAAAACGGTATTGCTCCAATCAGAACAAAACCAGTTTCCTCACTGCTGTTGTCAGTTGTCGCCTACATCAAAGTAGTGTCCCAAACTCTCTGGTTCTGGTCTGGACCAGGGAAATAATATGGATGTTGTATCTATATGTGTTGCTCTGAGCTGACGTCCTGCTTCCAAATGAACTCGGGGCAGTAGTGGTTGTCATGGTTACAGCTAACGGAGCAAGTGTAGACAGCCAGCGTCCCCCAGTCAATGCTGGCATCTGTAGAGTCCACACACAGACTGTTTAACAGCTGGGGCATCACCTAGAGAGACACACGATTATTATATGCTTCTACGCACAATATCAGATTAATGCTGAAGACGGTAACGCGTGCATGGAGAGGAGAAGAAAAAAGGGTGCATGAGAATGAGTAAGAACTATATAGGTCAGAATATTTAGTTTCAAACAATCAGCAGTTACCTGGAACTCAAAAGTTCTCTTGGCGCCACAGGTGCATGGTGGGATATCTTGATCCGAGGGGATATGCTGAGAAGACACCCACAGGGGAGAGCCCCCTCGACTGTAACGCAACACCTACAAATAACACAGCTCTGTTAGATAGACACAGAGAAAAACGTGTGGTTCACTCTTACAACGTATCAACAGGGACTTGGATGATTTTACCCGTCATTGAGTTCAGCTGCAATTTTGTCTTGCATTGGTGGGTACGACTCGAATACACAATGTACATGAGCAGTGCTCGGTGTGTCTGTGCTGTTTTATTTTTACCTGGTGTGGTTCTGGAGCGATCCTCTTCTTAAACCTCTGGAACACTTTGGTGTCTTCAGTCTCATGCATAGCCGCCTCTTCCAGGTCTGTCTCTGCTAGGGCTGAAGGAGGATGGAGGGTCAGATGGAGGGAGGGTCAGATGGATGGATAAGAGAGCACCACTTTTCTGCTCACATCAGTCTCTATTATAACAATAACTAAGGGATTTGTGGCCAGGGTTGTAAATTACAGCAAAAAAGGCTAAATTGGAGATAAAAGGATCCTGGCAGGACACCAACACTGACATTTCTTTTGAGAGGACGAACCCCCAGTGATCCTGAACCGGACCAGAGCGTGTTGATATTTTTTTTTCTAACCTGTTGTATACAGTATATACTTGTATTTACAGATATTGTTTAGTTTTGCATGTTTAGTTTTACAGCCTCTTGCATTGTAAATGTGGACAGATTTATTGGTATTGTTTTGTAAATTGGGTCTGGATTGTAATCTCATGACAGGCAGAGATCACACCCTTACACAGGAAGTGTCTCTGTTGCCAATCAGTCACAGAGTGGACCTGATGACGCTGTGATGCAAAACACCTAGTTCACTTCTCTGTCTTAGACGACACAATATTTGTGATATAATAGAGTCTCTACAGACTTCTGGTGTGTGCCGGATGATTCACATATTTTGACCTATAGTGGTGAGAAGTAGCACTGCTGTGCACAGGGTGTTCACTAATTCTTGATCAGCACCATTTTAAAGCTTACCTTCTGCTAAGGAAGAAGTATCTACACTCCTCTGAGCACTCTCCTCCTCCTCTCCTTTGTCCTCCTTTGTCTCTCCCGCTTCCTCTTCCTCCTCTGGCTCAGTGACCAGCTCAGACTCAGGGAAGAGGAATGGAGAGGCTGTGACAGCAGAGGCCTCTACACAGAGAGACAGATAAAACATACAGCAGAAACACTGATTCAATCGACTTTTTGACCCCTCAATTGTTAAATTTAAATTCAAATCTGTGCTTGATCTAGGTATTGGTTATTTGAAAGTGAATATTCTCACAAGGTTTATGTGGAGTGGAAGCCCTCCACTTCGGCATCAACAGCCCAGCTAGTCAAGTCTAGTTTATTTGTATAGCCCTTAAACACAGTTACAGTCTCAAAGGGCTTCATAATGCCCACATTATTAAAACAATAAATGACATTACCCCACAGCTTTACACCCTCAATGAGAAACTCCACATAAACCTGAATTGAGAAAACAAATGGAAGAAACCCTAAGGGGCTAAGGTGCTACTCAGGGAGGGATCCCCCTACCAGGATGGCCAGGCGAGCAATGGGTGCCGAGAGTTGGCAAACAAACACACATGCACACATACAGACAGACAGACAGACAGACAGACAGACACCTTGGCTGCAGCACTCCCTCTTGTGTGTGTGTTTCCAGTGGAGGGTCTGGTGGTGCTTGCCACAATAGGTTACAGTGTGACAGCGGGAGCAGGCTTTGTTCCCGGGACAACCACACATCCAGCACAGTTTAATCCCAGAGACAGGCAACACACTCTGATCCGGCTCAGGACCACTGGGGGGTTCATCCTCTTAAAAATAAATACAGAAATAATAATCAGTGGTGTCCTGCAGGAATCCTTTTATCTCTAATGTAGCCCTTTTTACCGTAATTGATGGACATCATCTTACCAAAAAATGTTTTAATAGGGAATTAGGTTTTCTCACTTCCAGAAATGGGACACTAACAATACACTCTGTGTGATATTTATTGGCCTCAAACATTTCAAGGCTATTTTCAGGACGTGTTCCTCTGGATGATCATGACATTTATTTACCAACACTCTCTGAGTATGGCCAGCTAACAGTGGACTTCATTTAACAAGAAATAATTCAACACATCAATGCCAAACCAGTGTTAAAATATTTTAATTGAAAAACATTTACCCTGCAAATGAGACAATAATCAGTGTTTGAATGTTTAGCTTGTAAAATGTATGATTCCTATCATTTTGGCATGTTTTTAGCATTCCAGAAATGCAGACATATTGATAAATGAGGCCTGCTGATTATCAGACATGACAGGAAAATAAACTGTACGCTATACTAGAGTGTTGCACATTCTGGCTGCTCTTAGGATACATGCACTAGGGTGATACATACCAGAAGACCACAATGTAGTCTGTAATTTGGGTGCAACAGATTCAGGCGTGCACCTAGCTAGGCTACATTAAATCTGTTCAAACCCAAACATTTACATGAAACTTGGACAAAATAGCTGTTGCATGAATCTTGAATACTTGGTAAGAACTGGAGAACATTCATACTGCAGGTCTGGCTGGCATGCAAGCAAATACACAGACCTGGTGGAGGGTCGTAGGGGTAGAACTCATTCCTCCTAGGCAGCTGGCTTCTGAATACTGTTATGGAGGAGAAAACGGAAGACAACTAGACAACTTGTTAAAAATTAACTTGTTAAAAATGATCCAAAATGCTACAGAGAGGAGAGGAGAGATATATTTCACAACAAGTATGTAAAACATTTGGAAAAGCGACAAATACAAAAACAACGCTGATCTTTACTGGTACCTTTCATACAGCGGCTGTTGTTGAGCGTGTAGCAGTCAGGCGTTTTGCAGCAGAACAGAAACAGTGTTCTGTGGAAGCTTCTGTCCTGACCAGAAATTGGCGCATACACCTGCAGCAGAGACAGAGAGGGAATAACTAAAGAGAACAACAGGGCTGTGATCCAGATCGCCTCAGATGAGTCCAAAATAATCCAAGGGTTAGTTGAGTCAAGTCCAAGATGAGACTGTTAGGAAATGAAAGGCTCTTTGGAAGTGTCATCACCACACCAGACACTCTGTGTTTTTGTAAAATGTATCTACTATAACTATCAAACATGACACTTCCTGTATGTATGGCCTTCTGCAGACATTTGTACATCATGTATATTGCATGTTTACTGATACTTTTCATAATAATTCCATTCATACTGTATGTGTATTTATATTTTTGTTAATACTTCTACATTTTATGTATATACATACAGGTATATATATATATATACACACATACATATAACATTTTTAAGACCTCTAAAACTGAATTTAATTTGGTTGGTTGATTTGGTTTATCTAACTACATTAAACACTAAACACCTTTTAAGGCCTTTTAAATTTAGATGACATGATTTAAGGCCTTTTAACACCTGCAGATACCCTCTATGTATGTAGCTATAAAGATATTTAAAGGTTCATTGGTTTCATCTTATCTTTTGATCATATTAATATGATTAATGGGACCCCACGTTCGTCTCCAAGACACTAACCTGCAGGAGGAAGGCCATAGGTAGGCGGCATATCTCACACTCCATCCCGGGCAGGCAGGGCAGGTCTCTCTGGCTCAGCCACGCCGGTCTCCCTCCGACTTTACTGGGGAACTGCGGGCTTCGAAGCTGCCACGGCTCCGCGTCCTCCAGGAAGCCCAGAACAACTTCTGTGCCGGACATGTGACTTGAACTACCGGACATTTTAGAGTAGATTTCTGCGAGAAGTGTTATTTGTCAAATATCATCAATAATCCAAGAAATCTATGAAGAAATTACTACCGTCCGCTGTCACAACACATCAGCGTGCGGCGTGCGGACTGCTCCGAAGCGCGATCGGCGAGAAACACTGACCGGCCGCTGTATAGTTCCGCAACACTTGGAGCTCTCGACGTAACCGATTGAAAACATTTGAAAGGAAGCAGAGTACTTTGTAGCTCATGAGAGGCTGTGAGACATACGGTTGATTTCCGCACAACAGGCCCGATGTCAAATCGAATAAAATGTTATGTACGTTTGCTTTTCTGTCTCAGTCGTGTGCCGTAACCTGGGGACATATTTCCATTTGTCCACCAGATGGCGACCTTGCGCTACTTTTATTGCGTTATGTCGGAGTTCCCAAACGTTTTCATGTCAAGCCTGATCAAATAAGTGCCACGGACCCCCCATTTGATAAGATTTTCTCCCAAAGATAACAGAGATAACAGTGAGGAGACTGAAACTCTAATCACAGCCGCCATTTTATATTCTCTCACTGCCCCGTCCTCAAATGAAATAAAAGTGAAATTATAGTTGTAATCATTTTTCTGGGAACCCCCTCAATGGTTCAAGCAGGTTTATCAGACAGCATGACAGAATATTTAGCCCACCACTCAGCTGCTAAATGAATATTAGAGGAAACACTTCTTTTTTATCTGATGTTCCAGTTATCATGCTGATAATTATCATTATCTCAATTTAATTCAATTCAATTCAATTCAGTTCAGTACAAGTGAATATATAACAATTAGTACATACCATTAAAAAACAGTTTCAATTGTCTATTCCGGAAGTGTGAGTGTGTGTATAATTTTATGTAAATCATTCAAATAATGAGTATAAGTACAAGTAAGCATAAATAAATTATTAATACAGGCCGGATATAATGCAGTCTCTCTCTCTCTCTCTCTCTCTCTCTCTCTGATAGTTCATGATGTCATCTGGTTCATGAGGAAGGGGTAGGGGAGGTTGGGTCTGTCTGACCACTGGGCGGCTGGATGGAGAGAAACTGTTGTAGACGGACGAATAAATCCCCTTTCTTTTCTTTTCTTTTTTTAATCAAGCCACACGCTACAGACGCGACTCGTAAAATGGGCACTGACTCTGCTCTCAGTTGCTTGGTGTTGGGTCAAACTTTCCGGATTTAATCATGGAAACAAAAAGGAAACGGGCAACCGCAACAACAATAAGTCAGTTGACACGCCGTTCAGTAGCTGATAGCGGAAGAATGGGGGATTCAAAAACTCGCCCATATCAGGATTGAATCTCCTACACGGGTCTCCTCCAGCGACTTTCCATCCTCTTTCTCATGCCAAATGCCTCCGCAGGGCGATGGGGAATACAAACCACCGGCGGTGTCCCCTCCTCCCCCTGTCCCGCCGAGGAGGCTCCGAAGCCGGGATAGGGGTTCCGGCAGGACCCGGCGGTCCGGGGCGGGGGAGAGACGAGTGAAGTGTGTGTTGGTGGGGGACGGGGCTGTGGGGAAGACCAGCCTGGTGGTCAGCTACACCACCAATGGATACCCCACCGAGTATGTCCCCACTGCGTTTGACAACTTCTCAGGTAAAAGAGGAAATACAGACCGTGTGTATCAGTTCATTCACTCCTAGTCTTGGTTTGACCAAGACAGCTTCCTTACAAGAAATAACTCTAATCCTATAATTTCTTTTAGGATCGGGTACTTTACAAATATCACATAGAATCTACAGGTCTCCATATGAATACTATAATACGTAGTATTACAGTATTATAGATACAAAACACCATATTTGACAATAAGTTCACTATCAACACACTGTTGAGTACCTATAGTCCCTAACCTAAATTACAGGAGTAGTTGGATCTGTACTGTACGCAGTTTTGAGATTATATGACTGTTGTTGGAAATATAGCAATCCCTTTATATATAGTGATATACTATTACATGTATTTCAGTGGATAGCGAGGTCTGGCACATGTCTTTGAAGCAGATTATTAAATTGTTTCTGACCTTATGATGATGGTGTGTATATGTGTGTGTGTGTGTGTGTGTGTGTTTGTGTGTCTAGCGGTGGTGTCAGTGGACGGGCAGCCAGTCAAGCTACAACTCTGTGACACAGCTGGACAGGTCAGTAACTTCAATACTCTCTCTCTCTCTCTCACACACACACACAGCTCGCCTTGCATTTCCTGTCATACTGTTTTGTTGTTGTTGCTGGAATGTCACTAGAAACAATGTTCCCTTGATAGAGAGAGAGAGGGACTGGGAGAAAGAAACCTTTGACCGTTACAGAAAAGGGCAGTGAGCTGCTGATTTCTTTCTTTCTTTCTTTCTTTCTTTCTTTCTTTCTTTCTTTCTTTCTTTCTCATTTGCAACAGAATAAGCAGTGTTTGCCTTTTAGGCCTTTTTTATACTGGAAATTTTTTTATACAATGTTTTGTGAATTAACATCTAGTGAATGAGAGATTTATTTTGCTGTGAAAACAGAATCAATCATCCTGCCACCTGAAAGTAGCCAGACTCTAACTGGTTACACTACTTAAACATTTATCTTTGAAGAGTTTTCTTTGAAGCCAGACAGACAGCAAGACATTTGTGTGAAAAGGCTTATTCTGAATCAACAGGTAGGTTTTATGGTAGTTAACCAGGAAAACTTTTTGACCTGAGTAACTTTCCAGCAGGGCTGTGAAATGCTTCTTTGTTAATTTGCCAATTTTTGCTCAATGGTCAGAGCATGGCACTAAAACTGTTTTTCCTTTTACCCGTAAAATCTGTAGTTCACCAGGAAAATAAATAATTTCTTGTCAGGCCAGGGTATTCGGAGCATATTGAGTTTGGATATGTAAACGACATAGATTCTTCCATCTAAGGACTTGTAAATGGAAAATAAATTCTTTGGGATGCTCAGATTCCACCAAAACAGAAAATAAAAGCCCAATAAAGCTGAAACGTCAGGTTCCGGAAGTAAAAATACAATTCATAATCACCAAAGGGATTTGATTATTAGCCATAATGGAGTAGCCGTGCAAGTTAGGCTCACCATGAGCTACGAGATCGTGATTCCTGGGGAAGTACTACACTACCCGCAATCCTAGCTCGAGTTCCACCAATCAGATCACTGTTACCATGGAGATGTTACACGCGCCAAAGTTTCATGGGTGGCAAACAGGACTGACTGGATGAACGTAGTTGCTGTCCGCTAGCTAGCAACGTACTCCGCCATGGTTTTTCCTGTCAGACAGGAGTGGAGTGTGCGCAGGGGCGAAAATCACTACATTACATTACAGTCATTTAGCAGACGCTTTTATCCAAAGCGACTTACAAAGGCACTTGACACTATGTGGGGATCGGACCCACGACCCTCGGCTCTACCGACTGAGCTGTCCGGGCCGGACCAGTTTTTACGTTAGCTATAGAAGGAAAGTCATTAAATACTGCTGTCAATTACTTTTTTACTGGTCTAAATGGTGAGTAAAAGATTACAGTCATTTAGCAGCGACTTACAAAAGTGGGGTTGAGCCCACGACCCTGAGACTGAGAGGCTCATGCTCTACCAACTGTGCTGTCCGGGCCTTTCGCTACAAATCATTGAGAAATCAGTTGAAAGTGAGGGAAAGGGTATTAGATGAAATCACCCTTATGGGATAAGTAATTCATTCCCTCTTAAAAAGACGTTAGGTAAACTAGGTACGTTAGGTTAATCAATTGTTACAAGGTCACGATTCATCTCATAGCTGCTTGTTTCGGTTCATGATCTTCTGAAATGTCTGGAGGAAATGAATGGGAAATTTATTTCTGGAACCAGGGACATTAAAAAAGTGGGTGGTTATGTTTCAGCTGTATTTGCTTCAGTGTTTAGAAATAATACAAAAGCGTCACAATACATTTAAAATCCATAACATTCTCATATAAATAAATGTCAGTTTTGCTACTCTCCATCACCAATTAATATAACACAGCAGTGATTCAACCTTTACCCAGTTCATGAAAGTGTTTACATCAAGGCTGCTGTTCTAAACAGTCAGTGTCAGGTAGGTTTTTCCTCTGGTGCACAGGAAGTGATGCGTTTTACATTTCAAGAAGCATCAACAGCAATGCCTCAGGTGGAGCTAGATACAAATTTCAGATTGGACCTTAAATAAAATTACACACACACACACACACACACACACTGCCCCAGGTTAACCAGTCACATCTCAGAGTGAGGAAGTGGGGAATTATCATCACCATCATCAGCCCCATCATCATCATCCTCGATATCATTATGTCCTCAGAAAGTACCACGCACTGACTGAGTGAATGGGAGGATCACAGGGAGAGGAAGGATGGAAGGAGAGATAAAGGGGAAGACAGAGAGAGGCGGAGAAATGTGACATATCTTCATAGTTTATCATCTGTCAATAAACAGATGTCTGAATGGAATGCTAGCCATGACTTTCTCTCCCTCCCTCCTCTTTTCCACCATGCCACTGCTGGCTGTATCCACACTCAGTCTTTGTCATTTTTTCCCTCTCTGTCTCTTCCGCCATTCTCTTTCCTCTCCTGTTCACCCCCACCCCCCC